>CAVNYN010222860.1:0-90905 GCA_963692815.1 Nyctanthes arbor-tristis
CCCCCACCCCCACAAAAAAAAAATAAAAAAATAAAAATTTATTGATCATGTAATATCACCTCATCTTTGTCACATTCAAGTTCATTTTTAAATGTCCTGTCCTAGATTATGGTGCTTCCTCAGCTGAGTTTTCATATGAAATTAGTTTCTTTTCAGTTGTTTCAATAGAAATATTTATATTTCTCTTTGTTATTCATGGGTATGATGTGGAGAAAGTGTTGTATTATCTCTCCTCCTCCTCCTCCCATATTTTGATCTGCCTCTTCCCATGGGCAACTCAATTGTATCCCTGAAAAGCATAGACAGACTTAGTTGCAATGGAGTTTTGCTTCTTCCTCTAGATCATGGACCAACTGGAAAAAGAACCGAAGGCATTAGAAGAGCCTTCAAGCTCTAAGGCTGTCATAGTAACGGCAGCATGGTTACATCAAGCTGCCTGCGGTTTTTATTTGGGGGTGGGGGTGGGGCGGGGTGGGGCCTCCTGCTCGGCTGCTCCTCCTTCCCTGACTTTGGAGGATATGTTGTCTTCTTGTTTCAGAACAATTGTGATAACATTTCTACCATTCATCAAGTTTGTTGCCCAAAAAGAATTTCCAAAAATTTTGGTCTACAGAAATGTAGGCTGTAGGCCTGATGATATCATTTGATAGTTTTCTTGTTGTCTATAACATAGTTCTGATGTTTGATTTGCTGTCAGATAACTTTCTTAGTGTTCGATATCCAGAATTATTATTGAGCATGCTTGGCTAATCTAAAATATAGATTATCATTTTTATATTTTATTTTACATAAAAATTTACTTATTACAGTGGGAACCCTTTGCATACTTTTCAGATGTTAGAAACTCCATTATTTCAATTATGATAAATAAATGAAAAAGATATACTTTTTTCTGAATTTCTGGCTTTTTCTAAATAATATTAATAGCATGATGCTGAAGCTCACCTATTTCTTAGCACTCCAGATATCTGTGAAGCTATCACTAAATGAAGATCTTCATCATTTTGATATGTTTCGTAGGGTAAAGTAGAAAATGTCAGCAGTATTAAAGAAGAAAAAATTAAGTTAAAATCTTATGAAATTTGCTTCTAGTTCGGCTCACTATTGCTTGCCATTTGCCTAAACACATATTAAAGGATTTTCAATACCTCTTATCGTATACAGTTTCAGTAATTCTGAACCATTGCGATAACTGCAATCTCTGCAAAACATAACAAGTCTTATGGTCCATATCAGGCAGATATTATAATGGCCTTAGCTGGATCAAATGGAGGATCTTGGTCAACAACTTATGCGTCAAAATCTGCATCAGGGCCTCTGACTGGAGAAAATCTTATACCTAGTGATGCAGGCATTGTTACGCCGAAAGAGTTGCAGGACAAGCCATCCGATGGAGGGAAATCCCACCATGGTTTTGGCTCTGGTGATTAACAAATTCTTGTCCCAACTTCTTAAGCACTTGTAAAATTTGATAGTTCCATATTTTTCAATGAGGCAGTGGAGCTTGCTCCAAGTTTTATGCATATTTGGTAGGTAATTAATTATCAAGCAGAATGTCATTGATGAAAGTTTGATATGATATCCTTGTTTTTAAGTTACATCACACTTTTAGCTTCATGTCAAACTATACTGCACTAAACAACACTCTGGGTGGTGGTTTCCCATTTAGAAGGAATGGCTCAATATGGTTTGTTTAGTTTTCATAATGGTTTCTGGATTTCAAAATACAGTAACATTTATATACATATCATTTTGATGCACATTGTAGGAAGTCGTCCAGGGGGTAAAGTGACAAAGGAATCCAAAGGCGGAGTTCAAGCATCAGAAATCAATGCCGGAGGTAAAGGCGAGGTCTAATAGTTACTTGACTCTGCTTGTGCTTGCTTTTTGAGTCTTTGTACTTCAGTAATTAGTACTTTGCATTCCCTCCTGCAAGAAATACTGAACTGAATCTCCTCTGCTTGATTATTCTTGAAGCTTTTGGCTTATTTTTGTAATGTGCAAAGACCGCATTAAGCACTTGAATCAATTATGAGATCAAGATATTTGCAGGAGTAGTGCTTTTCTTTACTCAACATGGTTTTATCTTGGAATGGCATGGAAATCTTGAATGTTCGCTGGCTTATCACGTTTCTTTACTCAACACGGTTTCATCTTGGAATTGGATGAAAAATCTTGAGGTTCTCCTGAACATTTTTAACGTCCTTATGGTTTCAATAAAACTTTGTTCTGGTAATGTCGTACCTATTATCTACACATGGTGACCGTTGTTGGACTCTTTGGGGCTCAATTATCGCGCACACACTTATCCTTTCAGCTATATGATAGTTTTAATGCTTGTATATTGAGGGAGAATAACCGTATGTGTTTGCTTGTTTTCGGGTTCTGATTCAAGGTGCAGAATTTATTGTTAAATTGGGGCTCTTGAATACACATATAAGTGCTTCATTGGCTAGGAGTAGTGAGTCTTTGGAGTACCAGAAAATTTTTCAGGTACAAGTTACAAACAGATACAGATGAATAATGCAAACTATGAGCAATTGAGAAGTGCACTAATCATAGTATAATTTATGGCAAACATGTTCAAGCACGGCGACCGCCAACATCTGCTCGGGCTAACCAGTAGAGTCATGAAACTAAACCACGAAGTCTCTCGTTCCTAGCACATTCTTCCTGCCATTGCAATTTTCAAGGACAAAGTAAGAAAATGAATCCAAATGGAGTATTGTATGGTCTGAGTCAGTGACTCGTCTCGCACGAGTACCGACTCGAGCATACTGAAAAATGACGAAAGCAAATTGGTACCAGCGAACATGTAAAACATGATTCAGAGAATTGTACCAGAGAAATTTATTTCCATTTCCATTTATTTAGGTGTTAAGTGCACAAAGATGGAATAGTTCTTCATGATTATGACATTTTCCATGACAAAAAGAATTCTAATCAAAGACGATGGAATTGTTCTTCATGATTATGACATTTTCCATGACAAAAAGAATTCTAATCAAAGACGTGTAAGTAGTTTTTCTTATTCGGAGAGAAAAAGTAACACGCTTGGAAAAAGTAGCCCTTACTTTATCCCTTTTTTTTTTAATAAGTTTGAATTCATGGTTGCAACATATTCATCAGTCGAATACCTGGAAAAGTTTCAAGACAGATCGGCTGTGTCTCTGCTCTGAAATTGCAGCTGCATATTTTTCCTTGAGTGAATCACAGTTTTTTTGTTCTGTTTGCAGCGTTGTTTGCACCTTGGCAAGCCTCTGGGACGCAAAAGGAAAATTACTTGCAAAAATGTTTGATGAAATAGTAGAATTACGACTTCTAGCCAAATAAAAGGGGGTAGGGAATAGGATTATAGGAATGAGATGTTTAATAATGGACGCCCGATGATCTTGACTATGAACCAAAAACAACAGACAGCGAGATCATTGAGTACATATTACATTCACCTTAGCATATTTAGTTGCTAATGAAAAGAAAACGAGCGAAGAAAAAAGGAAGATAGAACATATTTCAGTGCTCCATTGTACTCGTTAAGAAGCATGGTGTAGACCATATATGAAAAACAACTTCAGCTCAAATGTATCAGAGACTGGACATAAGAAATCCACTCTCTCTTACGATTCAAGAAGTTTGAGTGATACAAAGAATTTATGAGAATAAGTAATTCTCAGAGAAATAGCCCAATTGAAAATGAAAAGGCAGCAGTTGTAAAATCTCACTACAAATTGCACAACCACTTTTAATTCTAATAGGAGCTGTCAGCATACTGTTGATTCTGTAACTAGAAGTACTCTTGATTAAGGTTCTTCCTTAAAATGTTTGCTACAATTCAAAATATCGACAGACGGGGAAGGAAGCTAATTCAGTATATTTTTGAAAGCAAATGGTAGAGTTGTTAACAAGAAAGGTTTCTATATATATATATATATATAAATAAAAGTATTTGACCTACCCAATATTATGTGCTGCACAATTTAATTAAGTGGTTACCCATGACCACATACTAACTGTATCATCTATTCCGTAACTTTTGAAGGTCAGAAATGACTACCTGCTGAATTCCCTTCAATATTCCCTCCAATGACTCGATGAGTTTGGTACGCCCAGCAGCACTAGTAATAGCATTTTGGAACTGGGCATGATTGAATGTAGAAAAGACAGAGATCAATATAAGCACGGCCCTTCATCATGGAAGAATATACCAGTTTCCATAAAGCAAAATATTGAAGGCATGTTGATATTTAAGTAGCAATCTATGTTGTGTGGAAGGAAAAAAGAGGGGGAACGGAGAGGGGGGGGTTGTAACTACTGCAGTAAAAGAAAAATATTGACAAATACTAGCACAAAGAGGAATTCACAGAATAAAAATTGGAAGTAAATTGTACTACTAAATATATACCTGCAAGCTAATGGAGTTCAACAAGGATGTCTCCTTTAGCATCAATTCTTTTATCTCCACCAAAGCATTATAGGTATCATAGTGCTTACGAGTTTGCCGAAGCTTTTTCTGCGTACAAGCATCAGAATGCACAGTCGATCTAGCTCGTAAGACAATGATGATTTAGAAACATATAGAAACATAATGAAATTTCTGTACCTGTATCTGAGTGTTAAGCTCTGAAAACCTCCTCTCGTACCTGAAATTTCAGCTGAAAGAAATATTATATTCATCTCACGCAGAAGGAAGAAATTTTTGCTCTTTGACCAATATTAAAGTTCTCCTTTTTTTGATCCACATCTATGCTTAAGTGCAAACAACATAGCTTGAGGCACAACACATGCTAAAATACAAAAAGGTTCTGATAAATATTTCATGACCAAAGCATCTCAAAAGTTAGCTATCATAGTTCGAGGAGATCACATAAAGCTCGTAAGATCTCTCAAATTGTAATAATAAACTATAAAGCACCATTGAGATACCAGTCTATAATATGTAGACCCGGGGGGGGGATTGAACATGTAATGGAAGGTCAAAAAGTTATTGGATACCAAACCACATTCAAACTCTGATATAATCCTTAACAGCCTATGCAGATATTCAAACAACAGCCTATGCAGGGGCTTAGTTGCTTTAAACAAACAATTTTTGAAATGCTCATGCAACTTAAGTAAATATCATACAAAAGGAAGGGTACAGAAGCTTCTATTGGAGGGAAAGAGGTAGAAGAAGATGAGAAATATACTGAATAAGTTCAGCTTGTGATGGTATTTCATCAAGTTGCCTCTTCAGGAATACAATTGCCTGGAGTTTCTTTGCAAGTTCCTACCACCAAAGCAAAAAATAACTGCATTACAATTAGAAATCGACACCAAAGGCATCACTTTAGAATGGAGTTTTCTTCTTCGTAAGAGATGCGAAAACTAACAAATTGCTAAGAAATACATGTACCAAAAGTTATGCAACTTCTGTAAAAAGATCAACATTGAACTTGCAAAAGCTGTCATGACAATCAACACTGATAGGTGAGAGTATTGACTTCAATAAGCAACCCATTCTTCAGGTAGCTTAAACACCCTTAACACTAGAAGTACAAGGACTTCAACTGCCTATAGGTTTTGAGAAACTAACAGAGGTAAAATGTACAAAATGGGAGGCAGTTAAACCCATGATCTAGATAAATAAAAAAGAAAATGCACATAATATGGACATATAATCAAGTTTCAAGGGTTTAAAAGCCTTCCCTCAGCTCAGCTAGACATGCAATACAGAAAATTGAAAGCAAAAGGTTAATTAAATTAACTTCCTCTCAGAAGATAAGAGGTACAAATAAATTCAGGCCAACAATTTGTTGATCTTAGTGTGTATCTCAAAATCAAAACTGATCTCTCACGAAAAGTTTAATTTTATGCATAATTTGGAACATCATTAGGTGTCCAAATTCTAAATTGCCAGATAAACATGAAAAATTCATGCATTGTACACAAAAACCAAATGTCCTGTGCATGCATGCTAGGTATTTACTCTTAAAATCATATCAAACGCTAGTCTAACCTTCTTTGCTGACTCTAGTCTCTTGTTAGAGTCTTCTATCAAAAGAGCAAGACTCCGAGAATGGTCCTTCGCATCTTCATCATTATCTAATATTTTCTCCATTTCATTGACCTCTCCATGCGACTTATTATACTCTAAACTGCATTGGGTCTGAAAATCAGGTTCTTGACTCTCAAGTTCCTGTATGAACAACGAGCCTGGAGTCAGCCGAATTCATTAAGCTAGAAAAATAACTTCTGGTAAGCAGCATACAGGTTAAGAAAAGGGATGGATCCGAAATCTATCTTTAAACAGAAGGCATGGAAAATTACATGAATATCTACCATCTCGCAGCAAGTTAAAATACTGATAAATGAAGACAACTTTTCTTTTCCTTTTCTATCACTGAAAATTGTCCTAGGTCCTTCAATAGCGAGAAACATGTTAGAGAAATAAGATTCACATTTCCACCTCTCAAGAATATAGTAAAGTGAGGCAGCAGCAGTAGCGACATAGATAATGAATAACAAATTGTAATCTCCAAAAATGAATCATGACGTAACCTTCAAGGACTCCAATAGGGATACCAGTCTCCAACCTAGTGAAGAATTGGGACATTCTTTATCAATTCGTTCCCATATAGTTTGTACCTCATCCAAAATGATAGCTTTCCTTCCATTCTGAATACAATTACATAGCTACCAGTAAATATATTTTCCAAGAGAGACATATAAAGAACCAATAAAACGTTTTAAAGCATAAGAGAGAGTCTAAAGTGAAAAGTGAGAGGTATATTTCATCCTCTCTTTTCAACTAACCAATTTTTCAAGATTTTCCTTCAATGACTGTTCATCATTCTGCAACCCCTCATTATTCTGGCAGTAAATAAGATTAGTAGAAATATATTAAACACGACCAAATTTCCCTTGGTAGATTCATAACACTAATTGAACTCATGGTTGAAAATCTGGCTCAGTTTGTCTTGAATAGAAATAAATACTCATAAACAGGCGAATTACCTCAGACTCTGCCATTGTTGTGCCAAAATTGGAAGCTTCTGACAATGCAAATGCAGAAAACTTGTCCAAACGCGATTATTATCAAATATCATGCAGAAGGATTCAGGAAGCTAAGCTCATCTGCAGCAAATCACAAGTAACGAAAATTTTAGGTGTGAATTAAAAACAGAACTGATTTATTGGGTTGGATAATTGATTGCCAGGCGCAGAATGCTGAATCGAGCTCCAATGAGACGATTGAGAAGAAGAAACTAATTGCGACTATGGTGATTGAACTTTTCTTTTGGTGCCGACATGGCCACTGAACTGTCATTTATTTCACACTCATCCTCAATCTTTACAAAAGTATCTCATTCAAAACCATCAATTGGTCTAATACTTAAATTCACATTTGGGAGATACTTTGTCCCCGAAAGATGTGTACTAATTGGTTTATTATGTTGCATTTTAGTGCCTACCGTCGGTAGAGAAAGTTAAAAGTTATGATTATATGCCGCTTAGATATGATCTTAGCCCTATTTGTTGGTATTTTTTGTGACAACAATTGGCTTCACTTTTAAAATAAACCAATAAATAAATTAAAAACAAACAACTGTCCGCTATATTAGTATATTTTAGTTTATCGCGCGTGTACCCAGGTAAGCGATTGGTGCCATAAAAATGCCAGCATTTGACACTAGAGAATAAAACTAATATATGCAATATACCTATCGATGGTGAGACTTTGTATAATGTGTTGGAAATTGGCACGCAAAGTCGGTGTTGACCACTTTGACAATTGTTTAAGCGGATATTATTAATTGGTTATTGAATTTTAGATTCCAATTTTATTACGTATTTTAATTAATTTTTCTAAACCAATTTTGGGTGAATGAGAAATTAATGTCACATGTATCACTTAAACTCGTAAAACGTTGGAACTAAAGATTAGAATATTCTAGAATGTTCTAGAATTTTTTTTAGACGAATAGTCATATCTTATGACTGAATGATTGTGACTTTTAGACATGGTTATTTTCTAACCGGTGTGTCTTTTCTATAAAGCATTATTCCAAATGTTGTAACATTTATAAGAGTCATATTTTTTAAAGACGTGTCTTTTTATAATGTATTATTCCAACAATTGTGACCTTTATTAGAGTCATATCTTTTAAAGATGTGTCTTTCCAACCTCTATATATAAGGACCCCTAGAAATCATTTTATTCATTCCAAAAAAAGACATCAAAATGAATTTTGAATATTGATTCTTCTTTCTTCTCTTTGTCTATTGAAAAGAATAATCAGATATTGGTTTGACCGTCAAAGTCGATATAAAGTGCAATATTGACTTTAGAAGAAACGTTGTATCTTGGGAGATAGACGTCCGTAATTCTGTGTGCACTTTTGGTTAACGGGGGCGAAATCTGTCTTAAGGAGATTTGTTTCGGCATACCTCGCTTCATATCCTAAATTCTGCTTTATGTCATCTGCTTTGTCGATTGGTTCTTTTGATTTCGTAAGTTATATTTTATTCGCATATGCACGTAATGTCAAGGTACGTTGTCTAAGAATATAATCTGCATGTTATCTATGTATTTTCTCCAACATAATGTCTAATGTGAATAGGTTAATTATTTCCATCTAAACATGATACACTCCAACATAATTGTAATATACGTGCTACATAGTTTTTCTTCCTTGATTTTGTCATTTTGTTTATATATTTTGAAACAAAAATAAAATGCTAATAGAGGACAAATAGATTGCAAATATTACAATTATTTGAGTTTATAAAGTGAATTAAAAATTTTTCTTACTAGTCTGTTGGCACAATATTTTGCCCATTGACCAATTTAAAGAAAAAATGCAATCTATCAATTAAAAGAGCGTGTCCTTTATTGTCACATGTATATTTCTTATATTAGTATATATCAATCAATTAGCACATTATTATATTAGTCACAAGTAAGAGAGTAAAACTAATAAGGAATTGTATTTTCATAAAAAAGTATTACATTGTGATAATTCAAACTAACACAGCTCAAACATGTTTTGTATCGTATTAAAAATAATAATAAATAATAAATCAAATAATAAAAATAAAAAGATAGAGACATTTATTTATTTCATAAAAACACTAACAATTAGAAGCTGTGAACCCGTTCGCTACAGTATCCATAGATCGGGACCTTCTCTGTAATTTTCCCTTTCAACAACCCTTTTTCTACTTTCTTTTTCCTTAAGAAGCGAAGAAGCAAGTATAGAGCCTTTACAACCCTAGAACCTTCTTCACTTCCGTTCCAGATTCTTTTAGGCAGTCTCTCTCTCGCTCTGACGCGTTCAAGGGTCGCAGTAAACAATGGCAACTATGATGGTAAGCTCAATCTCTTTCCACAAATCTATATAATGCAATTTCAGCATGTGTGAAGTTGTGCGCTTTTCTGTTGTTTCATTATCAATTGCTGGCCATGCCCATTGATGTTGTATACTTTTCCATCATTCAGCTAGTCCCTAGACTACTAGTATTCAGTAAGAATTTTGAAATTGCAGTTTATCTTAATGTTTGAATATTGATGTTCTTTTACTGTCAAGGAATAACATAGTTAGGAGTAGAAAATTTCAATTAGTTCTGCTTCTCCAGATAGTCATAAGATCACAGTTAATACACGATTCCACGGCTCTGACCGCCAAAGATTGATAGTATAAGTGATTTTTTGGTAAAGGGCATCAGTTTTTGATTATTACTACTGAAAAGATCTAAATTTTAGAGTATTTTCCAAAACTTTTTGGTATATTTGAGCGTATACGGAACACATTTTCTCTGCACATTTCTTGAACGGGCACTGGAACTGCAACTTTTAAGTTTATATATAAATATGACTGCTGATTTTAGAACTTCTAGAAATAGGTTGAAGAGCTCTAGCAAAAACTTTGTAGCTAGTCTCAAGATGCTGTTACCTAATATTCGTAAACTTTTGATTACCGTGACCAGCAGTTTTTTCTTTATTTATTATTTTTTTGGGGTGTCATTGGATTGTTAGTTTTTGTAAGCTGTGTTTTCATTCTGTTCCTGTATTTCTTTTTCTTTCCTTACTAGAAACCCTAAATCAACTGCGGAAGGTTCTAGTAAAATATCATCACACACATATATATAAATATTCTACAGTCCTCTAATGCAAAATTTGCCTATCTTTTTCAAACAACAGCAACCTCAAATTATACTGCTGAAGGAAGGGACGGACACCTCACAAGGAAAACCACAGATCGGAAGAGCAACATTAATGCGTGTATGGCTGTGGCTGATGTGGTCCGGACTACTCTTGGACCAAGGGGCATGGACAAGTTAATCCATGATGAGAAAGGAAACACCACCATTTCGAATGATGGGGCCACCATAATGAAGCTTCTTGACATCGTGCATCCTGCTGCATCCATCCTTGTTGATATTGCCAAGTCACAAGACTCTGAGGTATCAATGTCCTTGTATCTTATGGTTTCATTCTTACCCCTGACATCGTTATCTTGTTCCCTTCAAATAAATGTGAACTAATATCCTTTATAAGATAAATGTAAACTGATCCAAAATGCAGTGATGCTTTATTAATTTTTTGAGTAAGTAGTGATTAGTACTGTTTTCTTTTGGAATGGTAAGTATTGGCTGTTAAATAAATTGGCATGTGGACTTACGATTACTATTGCAGACAATTTCCTTAACTTACTAGCCATTGTTTTGAAGTTAAAGTTGAGATATTTTCCACATTGATAAGTGTGGGAGGTCTACATCATTCAAGACTTGGCATGCTATCCCATGGTTGTTCTTTCTTTAAGGGAAATGAGCTAGCAGAAAACTGCCATGTGCAATATCTACTCTTTTTGTCATCAGTATATCTTTACAGAATCGATTCATCTTTGTTTGTCAAAATCGGACATCTAATTGTCCATCGGACTTGGCTATGAAACTAATCAAATATTTCCGTCTCCGTAATAGCTCCTTGTTGCTATATGCCTAATTCATCTCCTTGTGTTGTTCTGTTCTGCAGGTTGGCGATGGAACCACTACAGTAGTCCTGCTTGCTGGAGAATTTCTAAAGGAAGCAAAGCCATTCATTGAGGATGGAGTTCATCCTCAGAATCTTATACGGAGTTATAGAACAGCTAGCCAGTTGGTAATCATCTAGACTCTTGTGTTGTGATGTTAAATTTGGGTGTTAGATAGGGTTTATGCACTTCTCATTTTACAGATTCTGTAACAGGCCATTGAGAAAGTCAAAGAATTAGCTGTTAGTATAGAGGGAAAAAGCTTAGAAGAAAAGAAGAGTTTACTTGCTAAATGTGCTGCTACAACACTCTCTTCAAAGCTTATTGGTGGTGAGAAGGAGTTCTTTGCATCCATGGTTGTGGATGCTGTCATTGCCATTGGAAATGAGGATAGGCTAAATATGATTGGAATTAAGAAGGTATAAAGTGCTTGCTTTCAATCTATAAGTTTTTCATTTTTGGTTTCAATCTATTATTATTACTTCTTTTTTTTTTTTCCCTCTCTGTGCGTGTACTTTTTAGGTTATTTGTGGTTATTCATGGTATTAGATCTTTTCTAACCACTGTATTTTAGCATCTTGAACTCTTGGTAGTAATGTTATTGGATGCTCAATGATGCTCTTAGCACTATGATATTACAACTTTAAACAGGAGAAAATGTCCGTTGCTTGATAACTCATTACATGTCACCTTCTGCTCTAGGCAGTTGAGCCCAACACTTACGCTTTTATCTCCAAAATTTTTATGGACCCCTAGATGTTGTTGTACATATAGACAGTACATATTTCGTTGAGTTTTTGACTGATGTATATGGTCCTACTATATGGATGGGTAAATTCTCCTTGGTTCACTTGGTGAACTGTCTTAGAGCCCTGTCTAAGAAATATTCATCTTTGGTAATAACATTGTATTTGATGCTGGAGGAGAGGAAAGGAACATTACAAGTTTCACAAGACAACTCAATTAAAGAAATGCTGACGTCTGAGAAACAAGTTGTAGGTAAATATTGCAGATTCTTTTTATTTGTTTATAAGCTGGTAGAACTAAGAGGAAAAGAAAACTGATGAAAATTAGTTGTTGTCTTTGGTCTGCTTAAGAAATGAGTCTTTAATCCTGTTTGATCCACATACAGCATACTCACAACTGACTTAGGCGCTCTACCTGTGCTTACAATGCAGGTTTCTGAACAGTGAACTGGCATGATTTACAATTTCTCCCAATATATGATATATCATGCCTTTTATTGCAAATTGTTGACCGTTATTCCAGTGCATACAATAAATGTGTACATAAATATGAGTGATTGAAGCAAGAAAACTTATCCATGGTGCAGTATCTGCCTGGTGATTAGTAATTTGTTCTTTGGAGCCTTTTTGGAAATGAGCTTTTTGAAAGAAGATTTTTTTGGGAGAATGTGTGGTGGTGAGTTAGAGAGAGATTATAGGAAAATGTGAAGAAAATACTTTTTTATGGAGAATATGTGGTCGGTAGTGAAGTTTGACTTATTGAGTAGCTTTTAATTTTAAAAGAAGCTGCAAACAACCCTGACTTTGTTTTGAATGCTCAGGGATAATACTTCAGAATATCTTAATTCTTTCCTGTATTAGTTAGGTAGACAAACAGCCTGGAAGCCTAATCCTAGATGATTCTGAGACTGTTAGAACTGGTCAAAGTTATTATTTTATTATCATTTACTCTAAACACAGAGCAGACTATATCCTTGTTGGATCTGCTTCTGAGGAATTGACATGGGTACCTCTGAAGTTCAGACAGAAAACTTAACATTTGGCACATTTCCCACTACTAGAAAGTGCAATTATTATGGACATGTTTTTAGATTACAATGTCTTTGTCCTTTTTCAGTTCCTACTATGAACTTGTATCCTCATTTATTGCCTCTGCTTTTACAGGTTCCTGGAGGTAACATGAGGGATTCATTCCTTGTTAATGGAGTTGCCTTCAAAAAGACATTCTCATATGCTGGTTTTGAACAGCAGCCAAAAAAATTTAAAAATCCCAAGATACTCTTGTTAAATATAGAGTTGGAGCTAAAATCAGAGAAAGAAAATGCAGAAATAAGGCAGGATTTTTTTTTTTACCTCGTTATACTTTTTTCCCGCTGCCAATTAGACCACTGAGAATGCATATTTTCTGCTGACACTTATTTTGCATGTCACAGATTATCAGATCCACTGCAATATCAATCAATTGTTGATGCAGAATGGAATATCATTTATGACAAGTTGGACAAATGTGTGAAAAGTGGAGCCAAAGTTGTTTTATCACGGCTTGCTATAGGCGATCTCGCAACACAGGTTGAGTGTACCTTTTTTTTTTTTTTGGTTCAGGATGCATAGGTTTTAATTGGAATATTTATTTATTTATTCTTTTTGGTGGATTTTTGAAATTGTCTTGCTCAAATGTCTGACTCAGACATTCCTACAATTCTCAAATTGTTGTTCTGGAATCTGGAGCTTTTCTTTTCCCGCTTTTTTCCTTTTTCGCAAGTATTGAATATTGAAATGGCACAGATAATCGTGCAGCTAAGTGCACATGGGTGTGGAAACATTATGGTTGTGTCCAAAATTGTATTTTAGCTTTGTTGCATTATTATAATGTCCTGTCTATCTGTGTGATATATCTGTCGTGATTATAAGAAACTAAATGAAAATAAATTCAGCAGAGAGTAAGGCATTATTGTACAGAGAGAATTATTTGATCGTATATATTCTATTCATGCAGAAAACTATCTTAGTTGTTATTTTGTTTTCAGTACTTTGCAGATCGAGATATATTTTGTGCAGGACGTGTAACTGAAGAAGATCTGCAACGAGTTGCTGCTGCTAGTGGTGGAACAGTGCAGACGACTGTTAATAACATTATTGATGAGGTAATTATTACTTTTTGTCACACTGCTAAAACTGACCTGGGAAAAAAAATTCTAGTACTCTGGCAATCAAGAATCCACATGTGTTTAAGGGTCCTAATTTAACAATAAATTGGGCCCCATGAATACACTTGTCGGTTCTTGATTCTGCGAACAGGGTACTCCTGGAGTCCCAGGAATGTGTATGCCTCCAGTCCCTGGATGTTTACAGTCAAATCTTACATTTTCTTCTACACGTCTAAATATGTGCGCTGATCCAACTGTCTATGTTTTATTTCCTGTGGTAAGGTTCTTGGTTCTTGTGAGATTTTTGAGGAAAGGCAAGTCGGAAATGAGCGATTCAATATATTCAGCGGATGCCCATCTGGTCACACTGCCACTATAGTTCTTCGTGGAGGAGCAGATCAGGTTGTTGAATTACCATTCTCTCGATTGTTGCATGATTTAGACTGTGCTAACATTTTTCTCCTGATGATTTCAGTTCATTGAGGAGGCTGAAAGAAGTTTACATGATGCGATCATGATTGTCAGAAGGGCTCTGAAGAACTCCACTGTGGTTGCTGGCGGTGG
Source organism: Nyctanthes arbor-tristis (assembly GCA_963692815.1). NCBI lineage: Eukaryota > Viridiplantae > Streptophyta > Magnoliopsida > Lamiales > Oleaceae > Nyctanthes > Nyctanthes arbor-tristis. The sequence goes on from CAVNYN010222860.1 coordinate 14,470, forward strand.
TGCCATTGACGTATGAATTCTATACCAGAACTTGTAAGAGATGTGTGTTTTTTAAGATGTTGTCTATTTGATCGTTAAAACATGTTCTGCACATGCAGATGGAAATAAGCCGTCACTTGAGGCAGCATGCACGTACAATAGCTGGAAAATCTCAGATCTTTATCAACTCTTACGCAAAAGCTCTCGAGGTAGTTATCCTGCAAATTATTTTGTTTGTTCTTCCTTAGAAAGGCCAAACAATGTTTCAGTTGCCAAGAATTGAAAACTAGAACCTCCAAGATGGACAAAAATATTTGATCATTTGTACAAATCTCTCTGTTTCTTCATTTAACCATTGGTTTCAGGTTATCCCTCGGCAACTGTGTGATAATGCTGGTTTCGATGCAACTGATGTGTTGAATAAACTGAGACAAAAACATGCTCTTCCATCGGGTTAGCTACTCATCCATTTGAGTTAAGATTTTCTGTATGGTCTGCTAAAATAGGTGGATTCTGTTGCTTTTAGTCTTTGTAGTTTGTATAGCAGTGCATGTGTATGTGCGGATGTTTGTATTTCAAGGGTCCTTTTGGAACATAAAACGCATGTTTTGGCAGAGATGATGTGAAAAATATTTTTTATATGGAGAATTGGTATTGAAGGTTGGCTTATTGACCAGCTCCCCCCCCCCAACCCACAAAAACAAAAGGTGCAACGAACATACCCCAAGTTGGTAGATGGGATGCACCCCTCTACCATTCAATAAAAAGGAGGTTTACATGTATTAAGGTTGCAAGGCTAAGTGTTCCTTTGTATAAAGCCAAGGGACTGGCAACCAACAAGACTCGTCAGATACAGGCATTACATCCTAGTAGCACATTAGAATAAACAAGATTACAACTCCTCTCCCTCCCCCTCCCCCTCAACCACACTCCCACATAATTGTCAAGTGCAGTCCAATGTCCTCTACCGAATGTGTTAAAAATTTTATCAACTAAACTTGTACCTTGAAACAGGGGAGGGTGCACATTATGGGGTAGATATCAACACTGGTGGAATTGCCGATTCGTTTGTCAACTTTGTGTGGGAGCCAGCAGTCGTGAAGGTATCTTTTGGTTGCAGTTATTAGATACGAGACATTGAATTGAGCAACTGATATTTGTAATGCACTTTACCAACTCATTCCATCTTTTCAAATTCTTCCTTCTTACAGATTAATGCTATAAATGCGGCAACAGAAGCAACATGCCTTGTATTAAGTGTTGATGAAACAGTTAAGAATCCTAAGGTAATTCCACTTTTGTGTCTACGTCTTGAGTTCTATTGTATTGAGCAGTTCTCCTTTTAATATGTGGGTTGGAGCTCCAAGTTTGTTGAATTCTGGAAAATCTTTCATTCAATTGAGTAACCGTTATATGTGGATGCATACACAAGTCTGTGTTCAGGATTTGGGCAATTTGCGGTTTTACAGTGAACATTATTTTGTCAGATTAGACTGTAGTCACCATGCTTGAAGTCTAAATATATTTAAGCGGTGGTTATGTATCACTTATCACGACGTGAAGATATATCAATGGAAGCGTCTCCTATAGTACTTATTCACCTTTATCCTTTCTCCTATAGTACTTATTCACCTTTATCCTTCTCAGTTTTCATTAAGCATGCTTCGCTAACTTGGATTAAAAACTGAAGTTATTCTTAAGCAAGTTTTTCCCTCCAAAGTTTTTAGGATTACTCTAAAACATTTTTCATACTTTATAGATAAGTTATCTCTATTTTTTCACCATTCAATTTTATATTTTTATAACTTACTCTTTTTATGTTTCGCTACATGCTGTAAAATTTGACATGGTACACATCAATTTTTCCCCTTCCATTTATGCAATATCACACGTGCTGCATATCTCACTTAGACTTGAAATGTGGTCTTCATCTGTTGATGTCTATTGCCAAATGCCAATGCAGTCAGAGAGTGCACAAGGAGAAGCTGCTGCAAGTGCCATGGGTGGAAGAGGGCGAGGTAGGCCTGCTTTCCGAGGTCGTGGACGGGGAATGAGGAGGTGATGAGGTTGTTTCTCCTCCCATGGTCAGCTTATTCCCTGTAGTTTCAGTTTATGGTGTGTGTTTTACAGTGAAAATTTTGTGGGAATTTTTTATTCTGGCCAGGGTTTATGTCGTTTCAATATTGTAATTTTATGACATTCTGAGCTTCTCTCTAGATATCCCGGGGTGATGGAACTCGTCAGCTTCAATCATGTCTTGTATTTTCTAATGTTTCTCTAGTAGAAATTTAAAAAAGAATGAATTTTGTCGACTCATTTTTGTCTGATTCTTTGCGACGTTAGTATTGCATTGCATTTGAAGTTCATGAGGTTCGTTACACATGTTTTATTCATTATGCTGAATCATCTGACGTGGTATATATATAGATCTTTTGTGAAAGTAACTAGTTCATCCCTTGTCCAATGCTGTAGTCTAAGGTGAAGGTCAAGAAAGGATAGAGGGAGAGAGAGAGAGAAAAAAAAAATGGGTCTACCTATATGTTTCTTATTTTATTTTTCTTTTATTTACTTTTCACTAATTTACACTAATTTTTTCTCATTTTTCTTTCACGTGTCACTTGTAAGGTCTAAAAAAAATCTTCATATCTACCTTCTCCACTATTATTTTATCATTATTTTTGAAATTTTATCTATTTCTATCATCTTTTTCACTTTTCCCTCTTATTTTCCCACACCTATCTCATTTGCTCTTCAATTAAAATAATCCATTTCTCTCTACATCACTCTAGACTGCGCCACAAGCATTGGGAATGCTCTGTTACAGTTTTGTCTTGCGCTTTGTGGTACAGAGTACGTATATGAATCGTGCATTGACAAAGAAATGATATTTGCATAACTGCAACGATTAACCTAAATTTCCAAAATGTATTTGGAAAGAAGATACTATAGACAAGTCACATTAAATTTAGAAAATTGTGAAGGTTGGAGACCGCAAAAGTTGACTTGTAATACAAATTTCTTTAAAGCAAATAAGGAACAGATAACTTGGCATTTGAACCATTAGCTCAAGCTAAAATTTTAATTTCATTACGAATAATTAAGGCAAACCTCACATACATTTGCAAAGGTCAAGGTTCTATATTAGCACTTGTTATTTTATTTGAACGGAGGTTTTTTTTGGGGGGGGGGGGGAGGGTGGAGGGTGGGTGGTTTTTTTTTGTTGTGGGGGGGGGGATGAATGGCCCCTCGAGATTTTGGACATGAGGCGATCAACTCGCTCAACTAACCTTGAATATGGCTCTGTTTGCAGTATTATTATTACATAGTATTATTCTTTTTTTTTTTTCGAAGGAATACATAGTATTATTCTTATTCATATGATAACAGCTAAATAATTGTCTTATATTGTCAAAAGACTCATTACATAGTCTCTATTTTAACATGAACCACTCGGTTATCATGAACTTGCATTTAAAGTCACGTAGTAATAATTCAAAAAAACCCGTTAAGAAAATAAGAGGGGGAGACCATTCTAATTAAACCGAAAAAAGATGATTGACAGATTAAAAAAAATGGTTAGAAAGAAGGATAAGAGAGAATTCCAGGAGGAGATTTTGAAAGAAGAATAAAAAGAGTGGACCCAAAATCAAAAAATAAAGAAAGGGCAAAAATGAATGAAAGAGAATAATTGCAGGAGGAGGAGGCGTGGTATGGTATTGTAATGTAGCAAATAAAGAAAGGATAATTTTCACTCTAGATCTCTAACCTTTCAATTTTGTATCAATTTAGTCTTCATTCTTTTTTTAGGCTTACTAAGTTCTTAACATTTCATTAATTATCGTATTATGTCACCAACGTTACTTTTCATCCTCAACCTTTTAATTTTCACAATCAGCCCCTATCAAAATGACTATTATACCATTGATTCTTTATTTCCGCTATAGGTCCCCAACCTTTTAATTTTTATAAAAGTTTGTACTCATTTTTTTAGGCGCATAGGAACTCGAACCTTTTATTTTTTTATCATGTTATATCCCTATTTTTTTTGAAAGAATGTTATATCCCCATTAACACTTTCTATACCTAACATTTTAAATTTTACTATTAATATCATTAATTATTTAAATAAAAATAAAAAATAAGAAGTCCACCAACTTCAACTCACTCTTACATAACACAATGACAACAATAGAAAATAATGATAACAAAAAAATGATCTATAACGGTCTTGATAGATATCAAATTAAGAAACTTGTCGATCTAAGTATCATCTTGACTAATTGAATTCGATTTTTTGATCTACTATAAATCACATGGCGGATACGGATTGCTAGCTCCGCTCCAAAAAATTGATTTTTGATTTACAAAAAATAAACATAGCCATAATAATTTACTCTAATTTCATTTATTATCTCTTCTTGTGATTTTTACCTTAATTTGCTCCCGATTTGTTATCCGTCTCAATCCGATCTGATCCGCCAATTGTAGATCCACTAAAAAATTAGAATTAGCATATTATGGTTCGATTTCATTTCTGTAAATAGAAAATAATTTTTTTTATCCACCCTGATCCATACCATCTATGTGATTTGTGATGAATAAAAACCTGATCTAATCTGTTACACTGACTCTCAGATTGGAAACTTTTTTTGTGCAGATTAGATCTCTATCAAGTTTGGTGTAGATCAAATTTTTTTTATAGATCATTGCAGGCTAAGATATGTAGAGTTCTTATTTTATATTATTCTTTATTTTTTATTTTTATTTAAATAATTAAAGTTATAATGATAATTTTAATAGCAACTAAAATTAGTAATTGAAATGGTGAGGATGAAAGGTGTTATTAGGGAAATAACACAACAACAAATGAAAGGTTAGAGGTTCTATATGCTCAAAAAATAATGGGGATAAAATTGTATAAAAATTGAAAGGTTGGGGACGTGTAGTGGAAAAGAAAAACTAAGGGTATAATAGTTATTTTTATAGAGGTTAATAGTGAAAATTGAAAGGTTGTGGATGAAAAGTGATTTTAGGGACATAATGTGATAATTAATGAAAGGTTGGGAGACTTACTAGGCTTAAAAAAAGAATGAAGATAAAATTGATACAAAATTGAAAAATTAGGGATCTAGAGTGAAAATTACCTATAAAGAAAAGGGCAAGTAGAGAAAATTGGTATAAAAATCCAACAAAAGGAATATGTAATAGTCAATTTTGTCCTTCTGTCTGATTAATACATCGGCATGCATGGCAATAGCTGCATGCATGCACCCCTCCTGCCCCTCTTCTCTGATCACTACCTTTCGATGCCTCTCTCTCTCTCTCTCTCTCTCTCTCTCTCTCTCTCTCTCGAATTGTTGGATATTCGTCATTTAAGAATAATTATGGTTTAAATAAGTGTTATAATAGTTAGATTCTCACGCATCAAATATCAAGTCTTGGGTACAGACCATACTTACCCTTCCCCATATCCTCTTGTATTAAAAAAAAAAAAAGAAAAAGAAAAAACCATACCCGGACAACCAAAAACCAAAAACAAATTGGGACTGAATAGTTACAATTATTAGCTGGCGTTTTTTTTTTCCCTCCTAAAAAGAGAGATAACAACCGCATAAACAGGAGTCTAGGCTAGGAGCCATATAATTGACTCGTTGACTAGCTTTCGTCAAATTTTAATTCGAAGTAAACGGGCGCAAAAGTTTCAATTATTGGTTTAATAATATGTCAGTATTCCAAGATGAAGATTTTTGAGAAATAAGTGAATTTTTTTTTTTAAAACGTGTTGTACAGGGAAAAACTCTAAACAACTGGAAAATAAATATAAAAAATACTACTATATATTTTATCATTAATTTAGAAGTGATGTAATAATGTATTAAAAATCCTATTAATTGTCGTTTTTCTAAGTATATTTTTTGGTTGAAAAAAGCACAACTCGATTATATAATGAGTAATTTTAAGAAGACATGAAAATGTGACACAAAAATTGATATTCTTAATTAACACATATTTATTGAATAATTGTCACATGAGCACTTTTTCGTATGGAATTTTAATTTTTTCTTTTAAGAATTATTAGTGTGCTCTTCCGATCTTGCAATGCAATCTGGGTTGTGAAGCGCATGCGTCAGTCTCTGAGTATGATAGAGTAATAATAATTCATAGGCCCAAAACTACGTCACTTTCCCCGTTGCGCGTGCGTTAGTATTTTTTCACATTCAATGTCCAAAATTTTTCTCAAGTCTCTTTCACCCCAATTCTGTGTCTTCTGCTACGTTGAACTAAACAAAACTGAACATAATTCCAAACGTACGTCTTCATTATCGGTTTACCACATAGTATTATTTTTTGACGTACATGACGTGCTTAGAAAACCGTGTAATTTGTACTAATGTTACGCATTAATCTTTTAATTTGTTCGAGTCACAAGGATTATATATCGACTCTTTGTTAACTCCACGAGGGATTATGAGTATCGATCTGCAGCTTTTAAGAGAGGCTGGAACAATCCATTGTCAGACCTCTATCATTGTCTCAATAATCAGCATGAAAGAGATGTTACATCCATTTTTAGAAACTCTACTTCACAAAACTCGAGCACCCAACGTAGAGGCGTCTGTCCGCTCTCCGTGCAAGCCTTTCTAATCGCTTACAAGAATAGACAACAAGAAACGAGCTCCATATGTATTCTCGTCGCTCGTAAAACTTATTGACATAGTATGTAACCTCGACCAAGTCGATTGATCGAGATGTAACATTACTATGCTTCGTGACTTTGCATGAACAAGATTGGGTAACGTGGAAATTTCCTCTAACATTTAGTCATCCTCAAGAATCTTGGAGTGAAAAATACTAAAGAAAACCTCTTCTATTCTAAAACATTGTATGATCATACAAACCTAAGAAACATACAACCTAAGAAAACAAAGAAAGTGGAACACAAAATTGAATAATGTACATTTTGAACTAAGGGGGGGAAAAACTAGAACATATCCCCAGTTCCGGTTGCATTTTTATCATCACGGAAGAATATGCGAACACGACTGATTTTACGGCCGTTGATCTTCTTCCATTGATCCGCAATATCACCCGCTACGTTCACAGCATCCGATGAAGTACCGAGGAGGCCTCTTCTGGTGAACCCTACTGCATACAGTCCATTCTCCCCTTTCCAACCATTTGGGAAAGGTGTTTTAGGCATGCCATCTTTTGTGAAAAAATCAGTACCCTGCATGTGATATATGGGTTTCATATTTCAAGTTAGGTCACATGCCAAGTCACATGGTAGTCAGCTCCGTGACAAATACAAATATCAGAACAAGCAAAGGTCCTGTAATCATATCAACAAGTAACCGATCCCTAGTGGAAATTTCTAAAGAACTAGGGCCGGTATCCTTACGGAGCCTGGTTTCTAATGAGATACTGTCATGTGGTGTGTATCAGGTGAGGTGTCAGCCTGTGATTAAAGACCGGGCTCCGTAAGAAACCATAGCCAGTTTGCATAGCCGGACCGGATCACCGTTCGAGTAATTTTTACATGGCAAGTTGTAATAATTTCACAGTTCATGGTATCTTCCAACTGCCCCATATTAAAAATGATAGAAAAGGGTTGAAATTTTTCTTCATATATTTACTGTCAAAATCTGCAAATTTACTATCCTGACATTTTTGTGGAAACACTCATAAATTTATTTCATGTTAGTAAAAGTACTGCCACTGTTCATCAACGTCATAAATTTTTTTTAAAAAAAGGGTAAATTTCAACCACCATTTATTACTGACTAATTAATTATTCTTCAGAATGAAGTCTACAGCTACACAATTCACCCCATCTTCAAGTGGTTGAATTCCTTAGATTTTATTATTATGAAGAAAGATTGTTCTCTTTTGGTACATGTAAATTTTACCGTAAAAATGTGTAAATTGACGGGTCGATATCCGGCCGCACCTAACGGTGTTAATGAACCATCGACTATAGAATGAAGTAGGTCGAGAAACTCGAAACAAAACAGAATATTGTATGATGGTTACACATCATGAAATCCAAGAAAATATTTGTGGGTATATAATAATAAAAATAATAAAAAAAAGTAATAAATGGGATAAAATCCAAACAAATGGTATCAGATTTTCTCTTTTGTACCCTCTGCTAATTGTGTAAGGAGGAAAGCGATATAAGATTGAGAAAACGATAATACTAAAAACTAAAGAGCAACATGGGATCTGTCAATTGTTTCATGACGTCGAAGTTAACTAGGGTACGACCACGAAAAAAAAAATTCAAAACTCGAACTCCAGGAACGAATTTACGTTACCTTAAGCCAACTAGGGACGTTGCTCTTGTACCCCGTTGCTAGGATTATAGAATCAAACTCTCTTTCTTGTCCATCCATGAATTTAGCCCCATTTTTGGTTATCTCCTTTACACCTTCCATGACCTGCAACATTCATATTAGTATCTTGTGGCTAAGGATTGAGATTTTTTTTTTTTTTGGTCCCGGGGGGGGGGTAGGGTGGGGTGCGCATAATTTAAGGTATTTTTACCTTAATTTTTCCAAATTTAATCTGGGATAACGCTCCAACATCGAGTACTGGTGTTTTTCCGGTGGCGTTTTTGAGCTCGATGGGGCCGGTTTTGGGGCGCCGGAGGCCTAACTTGTCAGTGTCGCCCAAGGTGAAGTTGGCCAGCAGCAAGAGAAACTTGTCAACTAATCTCAAAGGCAACCATTTTAGAAGTGCCATAGCGATGGCAAATGTGGAAACTCCAAACGTTTCCCTTGGTAGTATATGAACCTGATTCATCAAAGTTATATAAACCGTTAATTAATATATAAAATTTAGAGTCGACCAGGCGAATCACGATCGACCAACTCTAGAGTCCACTACGTGAATCATTTTCACCCCCGTTGGGTGATGGGTAAAATTCACTGAAACTGTAGAGCTAACATGTAATTCACAGAAATGGTGAAACAGAATGCAAGATTGTACAGGTAAGAAAGGGGGGTGAAATCTGTTTTCAGAAAGTACTTACTGAATTCCTGACCACCATGTGAGGAATTGCATTGTGTCTGCAGAGGTCTAAGCTCACTTCCATGCCAGAATTCCCACAGCCCACAACCAAAACTCTCTGGTTTTTGAACCTAGAACCGGACTTATACAAGCTGGTGTGCATTACAGGGCCATGAAATTTCTCCATCCCCATAATGTCAGGGATAACTGGCTCAGCATTTTCCCCAGAGGCAACAATTAACCACCTGGAGAAGTAGTGAAAATCCTGAGTCTGAACCCTCCAAAACCCAGAAACAGAGTCAAACTCTGCTCTCTGTACAGCTTGGTTGAATTTAGGTCTGATAGAGAAGTGCTTGGCATAGGTCTCCATGTAGGATATGAAGTCGTGTTTAGAGGGATATTTGGGGAAATTATCAGGGAAGTTGAGGAGTGGGAGTTGACAGAATTGCTTGGGGAGATGGAGTTTAAGGCGATTGTAGCTTTTATGCTGCCACAAAGAAGCAATACAGTGACTTCTTTCAAGAATGAGAGAGGGGACACCATATTGTTCTTTAAGGCAAGCTGCAACTGCTAGGCCAGAAGGCCCTGCACCTATAATGATAGGGCCATGAATCCATAGCCATTTCACTTGGTTTCCATCTTCTTCTTCTTCTACTACCTTTTTATTACAAGAACCCATGTATTAGAAAAGAAAAGAAAAGAAAAAGTTGAAGATCTTTCAGGCTTGTTTTTCTCACAACTTTTACACACTGAAAAGTTCTGGCTGTTTAACTGAAGAAAACAACTGTGAAATGCCACTGCATGGAGTGGGAATTTGAGAGTTCAATTTAAAAAGAAAGAATGGAGGGGTGAGGGGAAGAAAAGAAAGGGAAAAATCAGAGAGAGAGAGAGAGTGTGTGTGTGTGACAGTGCTTAAGATACAGCGTTATGGTGAAGTGAACAGAAGTGAAGTGAAAGACGGAGAGAGGAATAGTGTTGTAATGAATTTATTATAAAGGCGTGAAGGTTAAGTAAAGGATTTGGTTCTCCTTCTCAAGGCTCTTTCTTCTCTACTTGTCTCAAGTTAGTTTCATTAAAAACGGTCCAATTATAAACAAATAATCGATTATCTTCTGCTTTCATAAATCCGAATTAAATATATCCGTTAGAGGTGCCTCTATTAGTATTAAATAATAAGTTCCTTTGATATGATGAATAAAGATAATCTTAATAATAGCTAAAAAGTCGAGTATAGTAACAAGGAAAACATTCATAAATGAGAAATTCTATGGAGACATGAAAATAGGACATTCTTAGGTAACATTCTTATGTAGCATGCTTGTATTGGATAATAAAAAAGTAGCTATGTAATCATCACTCAATGAATGTGTGTCACATGAAAGTGTCACCTAATAATGTCTCATTTTTATGTCCTCTAAAATTGCTCTCATAAATAGGTTAACGATACATACAAAACTCTTTGTTTTAATGTCAAGTCTTAGTATCAAAATGCAAAAATGAGTAAATACACTTGCCAATTGAAGCAATTTGGGTTACTGCGGCCTTATATTAGATAATTTCAATATGGGGAAAGAGTAAAATTTGAATTTTTCCCCATCAAATCAAGTATTGTAGGGATCAAAATCAATTTTTTTTTGGGGGGGGAGGGGGGTGGAACACTTATATGAAAATTAAGTTTTGGATACATATAATGGGGGTGGAACACTCATATAATTGGATACATACACTTATATATATATGGATACATTATTTACTTGAATTAAGTTTTAAAATTAGATATATGGGGGAAAATTTAAAAAAAAAATATATATATATATATAAGTGATCTTTTTATCTATATTATTTGATACATTTTAACCGATAATATGCTCATAATTGGATGTTACAAATTAAATCATATTAAAGTTAACAATAAAATCTTTAATTTGAGATTCATGTTGAATAGATTTTGATAAAAATATTGTCTTGATTTTATTAGAATAAGAAATAAATCATCGAGAGGGGAAAAAGGCAATGCCAATAGATGGAAGTTATGACATAAGAATCTTTATCTCTCCAAATTACTTTAATTAATCCTCTCTCTCTCTTAAAATATTCTATCCCCTGTTAATTTCAGCCCTTCTTTAACAACAGACGTAAAGATACCCCTTGTTAAAAAGGGTAAACAAAAATGAACTCCAAAAAGCATATCTAGTGTTAGGGGAAAAATCCCAACCTTAAACAATGTCAAGTAGTGTATAGATTTAAGAGGCCGAATTACCAATAATAAGGTGAAAATGGGTAAATAAGGGACCAAATGTGGCCTCCTTTTTATCTAGTTCCCCCTCTCACCTTGTAACTTGTTCCACAAAATATTAACAAGCCAGTTAAATCCCACAATGTGTCCAAATTTAATGTCAAAATTAAATACTACCTCCATCCCCAAAAAAGAAGGTTCGGTTTTCATTTTTCATCCGTCTCAAATTTATAGTCTAATTCCCTTTTGAATAAGTTGTTGAAATATTGGTCACATATGCTTTGGGAAAGGAACTTGATGATCAAACAGAATTTGGCCTCATGGTTGCCTATTGTAGGACAATGATAGTACGGGTCATAATTATAAGGTTGCACATGTCAGACGAGAATCCAATGCAGTAGCACACGAGTTGGCTCGGAGGGCAAGATCGTATAATAACCCATGTATTTCTTTTGCTTCTACAGACTGGCTTTAGCCTTTGTTACATCGTGATGTACTGAACGCTTATTTACTTAGTGAGAATTGATCTCCTACTTTCCCAAAAAAAATTGTTAAAATATTAGTTCTCTTATATGCTCTTATTTAATGTGCATAGTTATCATGAAAATAAAATTATTAAAGTGGAATAATTAATAAATAAAATGGTGTAATACGAAAATAATGTTAAAAATTACTTTTCCAATATTATTAAATGAAATTTTCTTAACTAAGGAATATGACCATATTTTTTGGACTAGGTAGTATATTATTATATATAAGATTAAAAAAACCTTAAAATTGGGGAAAAAAGAGTACATTACGAAATATACAATGGCATAACACTGAATTTTCTAAGAAGAGGTTTCCTCTCCTTTTAAAGAGAAGAAACCCCCTGTGTGGCTGCATGTGATTAGGTGTTGGGAGACCATCAATCCTCCAACTCCCAATTATATGCATTCATATAGGGGGTTTCCTCTCATCTTAAGGAGAGGAAATCTTTCTGTAGCGGGACTCTAACATAACATTGTGCAAGGAAAAAAGAAAAAAAGAAAGAAAAAGTCTCACGTCAAAAGTATGAAACAATGGAATGCATACAATGGTCATTAATTAATTTAATGGCTTGCGATAATAAGGTAATGTCCAAGCATCTCTAGAAGGTTTTGTTACAAAACACCCTATCTCATATGGCATGTATTGATGCACGTCATAGAGATTTAAAATACATGAAATGTGCATCAATGCATGTCACATGGGATATGAGGTTTTGCAATAAAACCTCTGAAAAATGCTTGAACATTTTCATGCAATCATAATGAAATGTTAATTACTCCATGCAATATACGTTAAAAGAATATGAGTTTTGTCCGGTTAACCTTTCCCTTTAACACTAGAGGTGCTTTGACATTGACAATATTCTTATAGTTAAGAAATTTTTATTTTTGGGTTTTAAATACAAATAACTATAAAATAATGAAACATTAGAAGAACATGTCGAAAAGAATGCTAGTGGAAGAATATATAATAGTGGAAATTGTCCAGTGAAAGAATACGGTGGAAGCGGCGAAGCGGTGGAAATTGATTTTTTTTCCTCGGTGTTTTCCCGAAAGTTCTCTAACATTGGAAATGGTCTTATAATTCACAAATTTTTATTCTTATTTTTATTTTTAGGGTCTTAAAGACAAATTACTACTAAACAATGAAACATTAGAAGAACACATCTAAAAGAAGAATGCTAGTGGAAGTGGAAATTGTTCCGTGAAAGAATTATGGGAATTGATGTCCAAGGTCCAATTAGTTAGACCTGGTTTAATCGGATCGAATTAATTAATTAGATTATTCAGTTGACTCATATAGTTGTAGGCCCATAGAAGTCCAATAGGATTAAGGTTTACATCCTACAACTATAAATAGACATCTTGTATTTAGAATTACACAGAGAGACGATAAGGGAAAAATTCTTATGACGAGTTTTGTAGTTATTCCGCAGTGCATAAACCCTATGTCAGTTCTATAAATTTTACACGGTTAATCCTAAGCTTTTCAATAGGGTTTTCAATAAGGTTTACGAGATTTGTGATACCACAGAAAAACGCATGCATCAATTTGTGGAAGGGTAATTATATTATCACTGCAAAAATTAATTTCTACACCACAATTTGAAATAATTATTCTATTTACCTACATAACCACAAGTATAATTACATCAATAACCCAACTTCATATTTTAAGTATGATTATACCATTGTGCTAATTTGACCACATTCTTGATTTAATTATCTTTCCCTTTTTATCTTTCTTTCATCAAGTAGATATTCAATGGCTTCGTTTTTTGTCCTCCAATGACTGCGGATTAACTTTTTTCAACAGTTCTATGGCCTCTGGGAATAATTTAAAAAAATTAAAGTTTCACTCAAAATTCTAGCAAAAACAAAGAAATAAAATATTTTGAGAAATTTACACTTCGTAGCTTTTCTTCCTTGTCCAAGTCTTTTATATTGTGTTGGAATAGGTAGTAGAAGGGAATTATATTACACTTTTCAAAAAAGAGAAAAGGGAATTATATTGAAACTAAAATTTTTTATATATATGCACCACATTTTAGTTGCACTAATTGTCCATAAACTTTAATTGATTATTTGTTTGTGTCCTTATTATGTCTATCGCTTCATTTTTTTTGCAACTTGTTATGGATTGGTACTTCTTGCTTGAAACAATGATTTTTCATTCAAAATTTCTATGAACGAAAATTCTGAAAATGGGGAAAAATTAGGTAATTAGATTTAGCTATTTTTCATCTTTTAATTATTTAAAATACCTAAAGGGCTTTTTAACGAACTCTTTGAACTAAAATTATTTTTGGATACAAGATGTGCTAATGAATTAAAGGTTACTAATAAAAATGTAGAAGGAAAAATATAGAACATAAAACGTAATAGTTAGTAAGTGTCGATAATATATAATGCAAAATGTGATGTGATTATAAAAAAATATGATATTAATATAAACAACCTATAGTAGAAATCATATAAGTTCGTTGGCATGGTATTCATAGTTAGAACTATATATATATATATATATATAACCTGACGACTTAAATCAATCATGAAAATGGTAAAGCGGAATTATTTCTCGGTTGTGGTGGTTTTGGATTAGTGGTGGGAGAAGTAAAAGTGGAGATGATAATGATTAATACCCAATTATTTTTTATTACCTTTTTAAAACTAAGGAGGTTATAGTTGTAAAATTCATGTGGTATATTTATCAAAATTACTTTCAATTTGTGGTAGACTAAGAATGTGGTGTCACGATTAATTTTCGTAGCGGTAATATAATTACTCTTTGTAGAAACGGTGGAAGCAGTGGAAATTGACTTCTTTCTCCTTAATTTTTCCCTCCAACATTAGAAGTGCTCTCGCGTTGGAAATGATCTTATGATTATAGTTCACAAATTTTTGCTCTTAGTTTTATTTTTGGGGTCTACAAAACAATGAAACATTAGAAGAATGCATATAAAAGAATGCCAGTGGAAGAATACAGTGGAATATGTCCAGTGAAAGAATATAGTGGAAACGGTGGAAGCGGTGGAAATTGACTTCTTTCTCCTTGATTTTTCCCCACGACTAAAAGTGCTCTAGTGTCGGAAATGCTCTTATATAGTTATAATTCACAAATTCTTATTTTAAATTTTATTTTTGGGGTCTTAAATACAAATAACTATAAAACAATGAAATATTAGAAGGATGCATCTAAAAAAGAAGTCATTGGAAGAATACAGTGGAAATTATCCAGTGAAAGAATGCAGTGGAAATCGGTGGAAATTAACTTCTTTCTCCTTGATTTTTCCCATCACTACAAGTGCTCTAGCTTTGGAAATGCTCTTATGGTTATAGTTCACAATTTTTTTTTTTAGTTTTTATTTTTAGAGTCTTAAAAAAAATAACTACAAAACAATAAAACATCATAAGAATACATCTAAAATAATAGTTTCGATCTAACATCATATAGAAGAATAGAAAGTGTCAAGTGAAAGAAACATTAGAAGAATGTAAGTGAAGTGGAAGAATAGAAATTGTCCAGTGAAAGAATACAGTGGAAACGGTGGAAGCGGTGGAAGTGTCCAAACCAAATTCAGTCGAAGCGGTGGAATTTGACTTTTTTCTACCTTTTTTTTTTTTTCCTTTTAAAACATTTGAAAGTCGCATAAAACTTGTCGAAAAAAAAGTCACATGATAAAATTAAAAAGTTGATATTAGAAATCACATATATAATAATAACAACAACAACAACATGACATTCATATTGTTATTATTTAACCTTCAAATAAAAAATGACATTCAATTATAAAGTCACATATAAAAATTATAAAAAAATCAATATGTTCATATACGAATTTTGTCCATCACTAATCTTACCGAAATTTTTTTATCGATCTCCAATTTAATTATAATTTCATCATATAATCAAATGGCCAGTGTTTTGTTGCAGACATAAGAAGGAAGAGCACGTCGGATTTTGAAGGATAAGAGCAAAGTTTTCGTGCATTAATATTGTTAACACCATGTTTTAGCTTATATATTTCAACATCTAGACGTGTGCTCTTCCGATCTATTTCCTCGTTTATTTTTTGTGTTTTCTGGTCACCCGGCATATAATGCTAATGATAATAAATAAATAAAAATAAGCTAGCAATTACCACGTATCTGATCTTATTTTACGTTTCTCATTATAATTTCACACGTGGTCAATTTCATAATTACTTCCAAAATAAATAAATAAATAAATAAAAGGAGTAAACAATTTTATGAAGATTTTTACATGCCAACATACAGATTTTTTATTAATTCTTTTTTTTTTTATCTCTCTCTTCCTTTTCACTATTTTCTTGCTTTTTCTCTTTTATTATTTAGTTATTTGCTCATGCCTCCAACAATTCAGATGCTGAGATGCATGGTCTTATGCACAAGGTCTAGGGCCTTCATGCCTACGAATAAAAAAATTAAAACGTTTGCCAATAATTGAGTAGTTATTAAATTGACCATAAATTAAAATATACTGTAGAAATGAAAACAAGGAGATGGTGTTTTCTGATTCTTAAAAGTATGTTTTCGAAAATAAAGAAAAATTTTGTGACGAAAATTCAAAATGACCTGTTCTTTTTTTTTTTTATTGTTCCCAAGTGTAAAAAAATGAAATTATTGCAAATAAGAAAACTATATATCAATTATTTTCTTAAATTATTACACGTTAAACACCCAAAAAAATTGCAAAAATGAAAACAAAAAATTGGGAAGAGAAATATGTGAAACTCTGCAATGTTAAGAAATGAAACCACACGATGTATTAATAAATTGGATTTGGCACTGGCTAGAAATTAAATAATTTTGAAATGAATTATGATTTCGATTTTTGAGAATTGGTTTTGTGAAAAAATAATATATTGGGAGACTATGAGGTTGACAAGTAAAAGAAAGTTATGAATCTATGTGTAAAATTATTTTAATAGATAAATGTGTAGTTAAAAATAAGTTTGGGTAAGAAATGATTTTGAAAAATCTAAATCCAATAGGAATCATCAAATCTAGAGAGATAAAATCCCGTTCAATAAGCAATGTCAAAATACATCCAATTTGCCTAACAATGAGTCACATTAGCAGCTAAACAAACCTAATCAAAGCAACGGCTCCATCATACATTAAACTATAACAGTAAAATATTTATGTGACATTTTAAAATAATAATAAAAAAGGCCTACCTATATATCAGCATTTATGTACACTACAAAAACGCATCAACCAAATCGAGTTGAAATACACAATTCATATTAATTTTTTTTTTCAATTTTCTCAAATAATAAATATCAAAAATATGAATAGTGGAATAGTCACACCATTGATACGAATCTTATGAAGCGGACATCGTCATTTCCGCAGCGGAAGTCAAGTTTGAAGTTGAAGCACTCACGTGACATCTTACACCGTCACTCCTAGTCACGTGACCTGACTCCCATCCCCATCAACTGATGGGACCCAATACCCTTGCGTCACGTTTGGTATGCGTGGAAAGTCCCCCGAAATGACCTAATTGATCTTTTCAAATAAATGAACAAGCATTAGCAATATCTGTCTTGACACTTCTTATTAATGTAATAGATGCACTAGTTCGTCACTTGTCTCGAGAAATAGATACCAATACCATTCATTTGCCAATCGATAAATTGCTCAAATTATAAGCAGATGAAAATATTTTTCAAATAAATAAACAACACAACAACGTATGTCCTTGACACTTCTCATTAGTATATAATAGACACACTACATCATTGAAACGTGTCAAATGTATGGATTTTCACTTGTCTCGTGAGATACGATTACTCCACTTTATAATTGAATGTAGTTACTATTCAGTTGCCTATCGAACTCTAAATAAATTGCTCAAATTAAAAGAAGCTGAAAATATTTTTCAATTCCTCCCTATTATGTCAAATACACAAAGATGAAACTATTTATTGTTTGAAATTAGTTCTAATCAAACACATTCTAACCAAGTGCTAATTTGTGTATTTTATGAACAATCTTATACATCCACTTCATCTCATATTAACCTACCACCCACTCCGTTTCATATCCACCTACTACCTACTTGGCGTAGCCTTGTAAAAAAAAAAATTTAAAAGAAAAATTATTCAAAGCATTTAGCCGTGTACTTTAGGGGCCAGTCCTGTAAAAGTAGGTGGCTCGGTCCTTCTCCTTCTACCATTAAAATACTTATATATATCGTGATAATTTCACGATAATTTATTTTTATTTTATCGCAAAATATAAATAATTCAATAAGGTGAACAATATACAAACGCGAAATGGAGTAAATATTTAGTATTAGCTGTATTTTATTGGATATTGAAATTTTATTCACTATTCAGGATGTTGAAAGTGTTTTTGTGGAGCATTGATTGGTAGATCATTTCTCTTACTAAGAAATAATAACATAAAATTTCATTAATGTTCCTAAATGCCATTTAATAGGCACCCTCTATTTTTATTATTATGGAATAAATTTTTCTGTCCACTCTATCCCTAACATAATCTTAATTATTGTATAGGTGGTAAGACATGACATATCAATGTATGAGAAAAGAAATAAAATGATTTAATCAAATAGTAATGATTATGTCATGGACTTGCAGTTATATTGCATTCCATCTTCCATGAAAATGATAGCATGGATTGCATTCTCATAAAATATGTCATACCTTCTATTAGCATGGATCTTGAAAAGTTAAGATAGATTTTGAAGTCCATAAGCAGATTTTCTCAAAATGATTTCTCCAAGTAGAAGTGCTTTTTGAGAAAGGGCAATTTATTTTTTAAAAAAGAAAAGTGTACAAAGAAAAATGTGTGATTATAATTGAGAATTTATTATAATCTCTTTGTTGTATAAAGATAGTTTCCTGTTATTGTTCACGTAAATTAAGAAAACTCAATTAATATCGTCGAAAAGTGCAAGAATATGCTTCCTGTTATGTCATTTCATTTACTCAATATTTCCATTATCTTATCCATTTTTTATTGACTATTTCAATACACAATAAATGGAAGTTTTGATCACCCACTAGACGTCTGACAGGATTATCACGCTAGCTAGACACACACTTGACGGGTGATAATTGAACAACTTATATGTGAGACAACTCACATGTGGGTTGTCCAATTATCATCTTTCACTTGTATATCTGGAGAGATTATCCCGCCATACATTTAGCGGGTGATCAATTTTGCAATAAATATAGGGTACACTAGAAAACTAAGAAATTAAAAACACAAAATTGAACTATAGTTTGGAACATATGTAAAAAGAATACAAGACTATTTTTGCAAGACAGGGGAAGTAATGAAGAGACGTAGAAAAACGAGGTGGTAAATCTACATTGATAATGTTAAATTGAGTTATTTATGAAGTTATTAGTTAACAATTAAAAAATGCAGTTACATTGGTTGTGTTAATATATAGTTGTTAAATGAATATTTTTTATAACTTGTTAAATTTGTTGTTAAAGTTAATAAAATCTTAACAACACATGTGGTCAATCATATTTATTTTCCATAAGAGTTATAAGTTACTATGAATTAATATGACTATGAGCCGATGACCCGCTCTTAAATTAGAGTTGAAATTCCCTTTAACAAAATAAATAAATATATAAAGTTGAAATGTAATAGTTAATTTAACACTACCAGTGTGTTAAAAATCTATAACTAAATTTAACAATCAATAAAGCTCTATTTCATTACTTGTGTCACTGGTTAAATTTAATATGATTTAATGGATAAGTGGAAGTTATTTCCACAGGGTAAAGTGACTTTCCTCCAATCTGGACTTTACATTTTCTTTCAGGAACATTACACTTGCAGTCTTCAATTTTTTCAAAAAGTGCAATTGGGTCTGGATCTTTTACCTTTTTAAGGAATATATCCCAAACCTCTAGTTATATGCACAGCTAGATGATAATTAGACAAGTTTAACGCAAATCTTCACGGGTTTGACAATTGAAAATGTAATCTTTTTTTATTTAAAATGATTAAACATAAAAGTCAAATGGAAGTCATTGGTTTAACTTGCGAGTAGTTGAATTTGAACCTTTCAAAGCCCCTTCTCTTTTTTTTTTTAATTTAAAAACAGTATTTTTTTCAAAGTAAAAGATCAGGGATTCAATTAACCTTTTTTGAAATATTAAGGATCTAAGTTGAAATTTATCATTTCCTTGAATCCAGTAAAAATCATCGTAACATACGAAAGCTAGCAGTAAATATTTGATTTGACAGTAAGATATATAAGGAAACTTTTCAAAAAATCATTTGCTATTCTTTTACCAATTTTGGAATGTTTGACTTTTTCCTTAACAATTTCATCGATTTATGTCGCCTGTGAACCGTCAGATTTTGGCTGAGGGTCGCATCACACGGTCTCCAATAGGCGTGATATCACTGCATTAAATTTACTGTCTCCCTCCTACAAATATACAGACTTCTCAGAAGAATTATTAAGAAAGAAATATAGTTAAAAAAGTAAAATCTGGGGTAATTTACACATATCGTCTCCAACCTTTTAATTTTTAATAGGTTATATTCTCAATTTTTAATTCTATTCTTGAGGGTCCCAACATTTCCCAAAATCCCCCGCCAAGTCTCTACAGATGAAAACCTCCAATAAAAACATTAGTCAACACTTTGACCAAGAGCAATTTTGATAAGATATAAAAAGTAATATAAAAAGTAATATTTTAAAAAAATTAAAAAAAAAGAGGGACCCCACGCTACCATCTCCGGCAGCCCTTTGGCAGCTGGAAATAACAGCAATTTTACTGCCATTTCCGACAGCTAAAGGGTTGCCAGAGACGGCAACAGGGGGGGACCTCTGTTGCCATTTTCGACAGCCCTTTGGAAAAGCTGCCATTTCCAGCTGTCGAAAATGGTAGCAAAGGGGGGAATTTTTTTAATTTATTTTTATTTTTTAAATTAAAAGGTTATTTTTAAAATTTATTTTTAGTTTTTAAATTAAAATATTATTTTTTGTAAAATGTTGACTAATGCCTTCATTGGATGGTTTTCGTCCGTATGAACCTGGCGGGGGTTGTGGGAAAGGTTGGGGACCCCCGGTAGTAAAATTAAATATTGAATACGTAACCTATTAAAAGTTGAAAGGTTAGGGACGGTAGGTTTAAATTATCCTAAAATCTAATAACATCTCTATGCAATTTTCTAGTGAAACAAATAGGATTATGAGTTTAGAGTCAGATCTCTAATCAAATTATGCCAACTCACTTGACACAAGTAAGTACATATATATTTTCTTTGTTCCATTAAGATAAACTTGGTTCGATTTTCATAAAAATTTCCTCATATATCGCTTCTTTCTATTTATTTCAATTCAATTATTATAAGTCACTAGTTTAAGAAAGTGGCTTATAATTTGGGTCGAATGAAAAAGGATTACAAATATATCTTAGTGAGACAGAAAGAGTAATTTTTAATTTACTACTCCTTTCATCTAGCACAAATAGTTTCCTCCTTTATGTGCCATTTCTTTTATTTATTATTTCATCTTAACTCTTCTTATGTTGTTCGAATTGTGCTACAATTGTTAGATTCTCACGTTTTGGGTGAGACATCTCCTAAATTTCCCTCCTCTACCCTATATATCCTCTTGTATAAAAATAAATAAATAATGCCTATTAAATGGGGACACACAGGAAAACTAAAAAATTAATTAAAGAAAGTAAAGTATACTTTGAGGTGGATGTTTGCTCAAAAAAAAATATATAATAATTTGAGGTGGATGAAAAAATAATAGAAGACTATCTTTGCGTGATAAGAGGAGTAATTATTTCAATTAAGATTCCGTTTGTCCTATTTATTTAGGCTAAGTTTTCAAAAATATTAAGAATAGTACAAAAAATATACTTTTTGTAAATTGTATTCCTAATATACCTTTATTAATAAAAGTACAGTTAAAACCTATATTAGCTTTCTTAATAAAGAAACAAGTATATATATTTGGGACATCTAAGAAAGAAAATCAAGTCAATATGTGTGGGACATATTTTAACAATACACATTAATTTAAGTAAGGGTCTATAAGAAAACAATACACATTTTACTGTGAATTACAATATCTGTCATTATTATACAACAAATGTACATTCATACGTTAATAAACTTTTTTAACAGGACACCGAGACTTACCTTTTTCTAAAGTACATCGACTATATCTATATGCGCATGCACAAAGAATGGCCCTTTGGTTGGGCCAAAAGGTGCAAAACAATATTTTTGAATCTTTGATCACATTGTACATTAGATCCAAGTAGCATAACTTTTGTCAGAGTTTAGCCATATATAATGGGTGCATTGTAAATTGACTAACTAAAAAACTCTATGGCCTATGTAAGACCTACTTAAGTTAGAACAACTTTTCCTTTCCCCAAACATCTTGAATCTTAGTGGGGACAAGAAAAATTTAAGTTCGATTCTATGGTGCGCGCACTAGAATAGATTCACCACCAACAAACAATATAAGTACCGACAAAACAATTAAGATCTTATACATTATAATCTGGACACATCCTTGTTAAGTTTCAAAGGTTATACTCAAATAAGTTTGCTTATTACACAATTATTACTTCATATTTTGTAGTTTGTATAGATACGATTGTCTATACTTCTTGGTTTCTTATAAGTTTATAGTCAAAAAACTTGATATAAATTAGATGAAATGAATTATTTGCTTATCAAACACACATTTTCACAGTTTTCGGGAACAAAATTATGATACTTCAAAAGCACTATGCTTTACCCTATTAGATAAATTCTGATTAACCTGAAATGCCTTCTCTATTCGGAAACGAAATTTTGTATCTTGTAAAGGAAATGTACATGCGCGCACTTCGACTCCACTCTAACAAAGAATTACTTGTTATGTTATAATGTTGGGAAGATGAGATACAAAACAAGAAGAAGACAGATCATTTAAGAAAACATACCACTCATAGCAAATCAGACACATATATATTCTGTGCATGAATCATTATGAAAGCGTGATTGGAATGTGCGATCCTTAAGCATTTAGTCCCCAGTCCCCACTATGATAGGATACTGCATATAGAAGAAGAATATCTTGCCCAAAATCATTACAAACTGTTTGATAATATGCCTCACTGAAAAGGAAGATCAAATTTTTTTGCTTCTGCCACGCACAGTTTATGCATTATCATTGGGGTTCCATTCCATGCAATGAAAATGACTCTTTCTGCTCTGGCAATCCACCATTTTCATGGGATATGTAGAGTTCTTGCTTTAATCATCTGTGGCCATGTTTTCTGCCCCACATCCTAGGATGAACTAAATTTATACTTTATAGACCCCATTATTGCAGCAAAGTTGAGCAAAAGTTTCCCATTTTTGTTTAAAAGCACAAACAATCAGACACAACTAAACAATTGCATAACTGTTTCCTACATATATATTCATTTCTATATGTTTGTGAGTGAAAGTACCAACCTAAAATGGGACGGGCTCAATAATTTGAAAATTTGGTAAATAAGGTTTGACATGGTTGATCGATTTGGGTTGAAGCGAGCAAGTAGTTTGTATTATATTGGTTATTATGCCAAATGAGCCATATTCTAGTGGTAGATATGTTCAAACAAAAATGCTTCATCTCTTATCATCAAATTCATATAGTAATTCTAAGCCAAGCTCCTTGGTGCTTTTGATTTATATGGGACAGCGACTATGGGGTTCCATGAGATATTATAGGTTATAAACCAATAGGATCTGATATAGTGCATAGAATATTCGGTTGGTTTCAAGTGAGTTATATTCTAAAACCAATTAATGATGCGTTTCATATCATAACGTGGCAGAATGGAGATGAGACGTGGTAGAAGAGGGTCATATATTGATTTTTTATTGGACCGCATCATGAAGTTGATTTTATTTTATTTTATAAGAAATCCAATTACTTGTTTTAAAAAAAAATTCAAATTTCAAGTACTTTATGATTTTTTTGACGTCAAGTACTTTATGAAAATTTATTGCAATTATCATAATTTCAACTTTTTTTTTTTTTTTTGCCTGTTTGAGAGTTAAGCTTCTTCTTTCTCTTTTTTTTTTTTTTAAAGTACAATTTAGGGATGATAGTGAGAAATATAATGACTCAAACCCAAATCTAATACACTGATAAATCGGTGTCTCTACTGTTAGGACAAGTATTTTTAATCTTTTGATCATAGTGTCTTTAATTAAGTCTGTAATATATTATAAGAGAATTTATTTATTATTATGAATTTGAAACTTAGAAGTACTTGCTATGATGAATCTCAACTAGGCAAGATATTCTTGTCATGAGTTAGGTAGATGTCTTTCAAAATGACTATTTTTGTTCAAAAAATGAAAGTTGTAGAAATAACAGAGAGGCCATTAGCAATGACCTTTGACCCCAATAAGTAGTGAAGTACTATGGATACCCACGTATGTGACATGAGAAATAATGAATGATATCATTTGTCTACAATGTAGATATATCTTTTTTGACAACCAAATGAAATCTCTTCTCATTCATGATGATCAATCAATAGTGCTTTTACAATAAAGTCCGGGGGCAAAGGTCCCCAACAAGAATTCAAAAAAAAAAAAATCTAAAGCTCGATATGCAAGTAAATGGGCTACTTCATTTGGTCCCCTGTCAGATCGGAAGAGGCGTCGTGTAGGGAAAGAGCCCCCGACTAAGGGAATTGACTCTCTCCAAAATGGGACCTTCAGCGCCTCTTGGCTCAGACTCTCTTAAAAGGCGCATGACATTCATCGAATCTGACCACTCTCCTAAACCCACGTTCTATCGCTGTTTGGACACCCTTTAACAAAGCCCGACACTCCCCACCATGTGGATCCAGCCGCCCCACAACCACATTCGCAAGTGCACAAATCAGCTCCCCTGTGTCATCTCGGCAAACCACTCCTATCCCTACTTGGTCGCTGCCCCTAGCCGAGGCATCAACATTTACTCTGATCTAGCCATTCTCCGGTTTTTTCCACCTATTAACCTGCCTCTCATCCACGCCGATAGTTACCCTTCGATCATGCATCATCTGCGCTATTGTAAACTCATCTAAATATTGCTTTGCCTCCACCAACACATTCCTCATAAGTGGATGTCTCGATATATATATATATATTTATAATAATAATTATTATTATCCACACGTCCCGTAATATAAAAATGTCAATTAAATTGAAGAGATAAATGACATTACAAAAAAAAATAATCTCGTTAACTATCTTCTACTTATTACCAGACTGCACCAATTTATTCTCAGTTACCTGCTTTGAATCATGGGGTAATTACTGGAGTAAGAATTAAAAAAAAAAAATGGGTAAGTACTAATACTCTTGTTCTTGTGTTAGAATCTTTAATAAACAATATTAGGATGATGTTGCTGGAACCCTTTTGAGTCATTTTCTTAATATATATGTCTTTCTCTACATTTAAAAAGTCTATTTCCAAAACCTCTTGAAAGTTTTGTAACATAACTTTTTATCTCACGTGATGTGTATGGATGCACGCTACATATCACGTGTATTTAAAATACACACGGCGTAGAAAAAATGCATGTGGCTTACATCTACACATGCTACATGAGATGGGAGGTTTTGTTACAAACCTCCAAGAGACTTTTGAAAATTTTCCATTTAAATAAACTTTCAGAATAAGTTAACAAATATAATTTGCCAAAACTCATGTGGTCTGATGATATCTGTATTAATTTTTTACACTCTAGATCAGTATTTGATTCTCGTCCCCTACAATCCCAGTGTAATAATTCAAAAAAAAAAAAGGTTAACAAATATAAGTTGGCTTACTCATGGAACTTTGATGAAACAAAGAGCATAGACAAAGTTGTCCTAAGATTCGAAAATTAATTGCCATCAAGATGTGATGGATCAATATCAAACGTAAAAATGTAGAATGTAGTGCAAATATTTTGTCACTGTACAGTTCACAACCGCGTATATTTTTATAAGATTGAGTAATTATTGTTCGTCCTTAAAATTTTGTTTTAATTAATTTTTGTTTTCCTATTTTGTCCTTAATCTTTCATATATTCACAAGTTTTGTCATTTTCATCCGTTTTTCTATTAAATGGCATGTTAATGAAGGGCACACTGGGAATAAAATTTAGACATATAACTTCACCCTATGTCCCGACACCTTTAGTTTTTTGACATAGTTTTGTCCTCTTTCCTTTTTTTTACCTCTTTCCTTTTTTTTACCCATTGTTTTGTCCATAGTCTTTTATATATTTACGCGTTACATCCCCAATATCAAATTATGAAAATTGTGATTAATTGGTCTAATGTTCAATTAGCACTATTTTGGTTATCTGCTCAAATGTATTGCTGAAAATACTTTGCTCTGATACATTTGCTTGAATCAAATGCTTAATTGATATTTTTAATTATATTTTTGGCAAACTATTAATTTGGTATTTTTTACCATATCTGTGGTGTTACATGTATTTAATCAGATTTGATTTAGAATGTTCATCAGAATTTTACATTCCCTACATCTACAAAGTCTTACACTCTGTCTCTATTCTTTCAAAAATGTTGCATGCGTTGTCAATTCCTTCTGAGAACAATGTGTTCAAATGCATGCTTATGTATATAAGGAAATGAGAGGTGGTTAATTCTGATGGAGGGAAATTACTACATTTTTTTAGGGAAATAGAAGTGGGTTTTCCCAGAATTATTACATACTTGTCCCTCATTAACGTGCTGCCCTAAACAATTAGAAAATTTGATGGAATGTGATATTAGAGACGTAACAAGCATGTGTGATAAATGACAAATTTACTACTTTTTTATTGTTAAATTTGGAATTATATATGGAGTGGTATAAATACAATTTAATAGGGTAAAATAGCGATTATTCTATGTGGGCGGTGCATAAATGATATAACAATAAAATAGGGGGTAAATCCTTTAATTTCCTCAAAAAAAGAATGATGGAAAATTGTGTTTAAAAAGTTTAGGTACGAAAAGTGAAATTACCCAATAAAATTTCTATTTATTACAAACTTGACTTGATATAAACATTTCTGGGCCATTTTTAGTTGAGGTTGACCCGTTTAGGTGTTATTGGGTTAGGCCTAGAGAATAATGGGCTTTTACATCAGGAGTGGGCTAATTTCCTTCAATAAATGCCCTAGCGACCTTTTTTTTATTGGGTTAGGCTTAAAGAATAATAAGCTCCATTTATCACTAAGAATTTGCGTGCACACAATGGGTTAGTGTACCGTGTACACAACAATAAATAATGAATTAACCTGCTAACGACTGATAAAAAAATCTTATCACTATAACAATTGCTAATAGAATAAATCTACTTGGACAAAAAAATAGATAAAGAGAGTGACAAAATAGACATGTGGTCTATGTGATTAGTATTGATGTAAAAGTAATGTGATGTGTTAAAATATAGGATCTTGTCATGTGTTAGTTTTGTTTAATTTTTTATATATTATTTTGTTCAAATAGCAAAACTCTTGTAAATACTTACCCACATGTGCCAGGCGCACACACCCCAGCTCTTGTTATCTTACTCAAATTACATTTTTTTCTTTAGTAACTTGCGTCAAAAAAGATTATGAACTGACACCTAATAATTATTACAATCTCTGTTAGCATATATGTCCTTTGCATGTTATACTTTGTTCTTGCTCTTCTGTCGGAAAAGTTTATTTGTACATACACTTTGTATAAGAAGTTATAAATAGAACGGTGTGATACAATTATAAGTATTGATTTTCTTAACAATGTAATGATTGAAAAATATATTCCTATAAGTTATATCAATTTATATACATTTTTATAGAAGTGTTTGTAAAAATAGTAACACACCTATTTTGCCCCCGCATTGGGAGGGCACTACGTTTGAGTAATTATATTATCACCATAAATTTTTATTCTTACACCACATTTAATTGATACTTTTAATAAGTGCACAACTATCAATTTACATATATGTCTTTAAAACTAATTATTCATAATTGATATAAAATCAGGTCAAAGATTTATGGGAAATTATATTTTCACCACAATTATTTATTCTTTCACCACATTTTATGCTCACACACTTAATTTATACTTTTAATTATTACACCACAATAAAGCTACATTTGCAACCCTCATTTTAAAAATAAAAATAATAAACAAAACTTGTTTTCATATATGAATTTTTCTCTCCCTCACCACATACCACATCTCTTCCATCTACCCCACCTTCGCCCATGATTCAGCAGCCCAATATCCATCCCACTCTACCAATTTCCAACACTCCGTGTTCTCGTCGGATAAAATCAACAATTTGGCCGGACAAATTGAACTGTAGCATATACTAATTTCTTGAGATCGGAAGAGCGTCGTGAAGGAGGATATAAAGTATCACCAACCATTACTACAAGAAACATGAGTTATAGCGGCGATATCAAATGTCGTTGCTAAAGGGTTGGCTATAACATCGACTTTGAGTCACACAGTAGCCTTCATTCTATAGCGGCAATGTCATAAGGTTGTCACTGTAGGTTGTGTATACATGGACGACTAGTCATGTCGCTGCTGTATATTGCTATATATAGCGACGACTCGTAGAAGTCGTCGCTATATTTTTTGATCTAAAACGGCGACCCATAAATGTCATCGCTATACGATTAGCGGGATGATTTCCCGCCTTTATTTGTGTATTTATCGAAGGCAATTTGTTGCTAGAGGCAACATGTCCTTTACTATAGTTGTAATAATCTATATAATATACATTATAAATGCAAAGTATTAATTGAAAGTTAACTTAGTTTAATTGGTAAAGTGTCTTGCATGTGGAGAGGAGGTCACGGGTTTGAAATCGAACCCGTGAACTAAGGTAACTTTCAATTAATACTTTGCATTAATAATATATATTATATAAATTATTACAACTTTAGTGACGAAAATGTTGCCTATAGCAACAACTTGCCCTCAGTAAATACAAGAACAAAGGTTGGAAATCTTCCGGCCAATCATATAGTGACGACATTTATGAGTCGTGTGCTCTTCCGATCTAAGAAATATAGCGACGACTTTTATGTGTCGTCGCTATAGATAGCAATATATAGCGGCAACGTGACTAGTTGTACCTGTAGACACAACCTACAGTGACGACGTTATGATGTCTCCGCTACAGGGTAAAGACTACTGTGGTAACTCAAAGTCGCCACTATAGCCAACGTTATAGCGACATTTGATGTCGTCGCAAATGTCATCGGTATAGCTCATGTTTCTTGCATTGAATACTTTTTAAATAAAAAAACAAAAAGTGTTTAAAGAGGAGGTTATTAGTGTAAATTTCTTTAAGAATATTTAAGTGAATAAAAAAAGGGTGGTTATATCTACACCACCCTTTTTACTAATTACACTACATGATAAATACACCACTTTTAAAATACTATTTTTATATATAAAATACAATTACTTTACCAAGTTAACCCTATATTTTAAAGTTAACACAAAAAGAAAAATTAAATAAACAAATCGTACACCACACCCTTTCCCATTCATCAACATTATCGTTCTACATATATACGCATTCACCAAACCGATACTACAAAAGCGAAATTGAACTACTCATGGGAAGAGTTAAAGCCAGCGTTAGGATGGAAGCAGCCGCGTCGCAAGCAGGTGAAGATATACATAACATTGGTCCATCGTATGAACAATCTAATCCTATTCCATGTGAAGATAATCTTGTCTTTCTTTCGCCTTTTGAGTGAAGATTCTTTCCATCAATTTATTCTCACCCGACCATTATATGTACAGAGTCATGTTCCAATTTCAACAAGAAGGTAGTGAACTCTTTTATTTAATTATTACCAGGTGTTTGTTGACAAACGACCAGACGTTCTTGATTTCTGGAAAGATCTAACTTGGAACCAGCGTTAATGGTACTTCTCAGTATTTGCCATCAGGATTTCTTCTAATCAAACGAGAAAAAAAGGAGGAGGAACATCCAATAATGAAGTGCAAAGATTTTACCTGACGTTTGTGGCATGCAAATGAATATTGATATCAATTTCAAATTCAATTTTAATACGGTTTGTATTTTTCTCTTCCATTACATAGAAACATAAAAGTTGTTGGGGTTTTCAATTGTGGTGTATTAATGGAATAAATTAGGTTACGTTTTTTGTTTGTGGTGACTGTAGTGTATTTTTTGGATTAAACTTTGTAGTGTATTTAAGAAAATATGTTTATATAAAAAGGTTATTTAAGTCATTTAATCATTGACCTTTTTAGTAAATAAGAAAAAAATTTAAGATTGTGGTGTGATTAGTAAAAAGGGTGGTGTAAATATAACCATTCATAAAAAAATTTTGTGTGAAAATAAATTATTGTGGTGAGAACATAACTCCCCATTACATTTTTCATCTTTAGAGAAACTTCTATGCTCTCCCTTTTATAAAAAAATAATAATAAATAAATAGCGTGTTTATTCTTAATTTTTTGTCAAGTAGGTGGCTTGCTTCTCCTACCAACTTTGGAAGGTATTAAGGGGTTTGGTGGTGGGCTAGGGAGGTATGAATAAAAATCTTACAAAAAATAAAAAAATCAAAACTTATTTTCTTTATAGAAAATAGATTGAAAATGATAGAAAGAAAAGCCCCGTTTTATGGCATTTTGCACACCCTGAAATGGACTTGAAAGTTGAATATCATGCTGGTCAATATGGGTTTGCGTGGTGTACAATTTGCTCCGGGAGATGCCATTTATTTTCTTTGAACCCTTGTATTAAAATTTTCAAGCATTAACCAGATGTTGTCTTGCGACTTTTTTTTAAATCAGTCTTGTGACTCTATTTATGACAATTTTATTTTGTCCACGCATGCATGTTATTATACGTGTGTATAACACATGATACACATCTAGACTACAAGTGTGGAGTGCTTGTAGTCTAGATATTTAACACATGTATATGCATACATCATAACATGTATACGTGTAGGTAAAATAAAATCCTTTCTCTATTCATTGATCATCTCACTTTTTAAATAAACTAATAAACAAACTAACTTGTTCTTAATATGTGTTAGACTGTTAGTTGTCGAGTCTATAGGGTCCATCTCCAAGTCAACAGTTGTAGTCATAAAGTGTCATTTGAATGATGGTATAACAGAACTCATCCTATAATAATTATTATAGGAAAGTTCTCTTGCCTTGGTGCCATCTTTTCCCTCTTCAGCCTCTCATAGACTGGCTGGAAAGAAAGAGAACATCAAACTTGTTTTGTTGGCGTCCTCCTAGTGCAGCCCAGCTGAAATTAAATGTGGATGTTGCGGTCAGCATTGAGCACCAGAAGTATTCAGTGGGGGCAATCATTAGAGATCATATTGGCACTGTGCGAGGAATATTTGGACAGACTTTTATTGGTACGCCAAGAGTCGAAGATGCTGAAGGCATGGCTCTTTTCTTGGGTTTGAAGTTTGCAAAAGAAAACGGGTGGAGGAAGATTCATGTTGAATCAGACTACTTGAGATTCGTTTATTGTTTAATAGGGGAGATAGAGTTTCTTCCTAATGGACCTCTTCTATGCGAGGTTTTATCCCTTTTATCGGAGCTCAACTGTAGTTCTTGCATCAATATTCTACGTGAGGGGAATATGGTTGCCTACATGATCGCATCAAGTGCTTTGTTTTCTTCCTTTTGTGGGTCATGGACTAGTTGTATTCCACTTATGTATGGATCGGTCATCGGCCGAGAATTTTTGAATTGAAATGCAATTGTTTAAGTTCAATATATATATATATATATATATAGCAGGAGAAAATATTGAGGGGTGGACAAGTTGAGAGAAATTACAAGAACATATAAAATAGAGAAAATATGTGATCAATATTGAAGTTTGACTGGTACCAATTTTCTTATACGAAAAAACTGTAGAGAGAACAAGCACTAAAATTTGCTAAAATCTCAAAATCAAAGATCAAACTCTATTCATTGTTGCTCCTTATTTGTTGGAAATTTTTTAAGGAGGGGAGAGTACCACTACACATGCCCTCTGATTGGGGGGAATCAGGCGGGGCACATATAGCCCCCTGATTCCCCCCAATCAGAGGGTGCCACATAGGAGGGTTCCCCTCTCCATAGAAACACTCTTATTTGTTGTACACATAATTTGCTTGATGATTTGAATAATTGAGTTAATTAGAAATGATCTAATATAAATCTCTCAAATGATTTAATAAAGGGGTGGTAATTTATTAATAATCTGTTATATCACTATCTGATACTATTCTGAATTCAAATATATCATTACTGAAATTTCCTACATTTTCAACTAACAAAGATCTTTTTATTACACAAGACTAGCTAGAAATAAATAAGAAAAAGTACTACACGTAACACGGGCCAGTTCAAAGTTGGAAAAAGTGTTGGAAGACGGCAAGTTAACACTGTGGGGCCCAAGCCCACGTGTCCATAGCAATATTTGTACCCACCCCTATATAAAATTTATATATAGCCTATTCCCTTTGTAATATTAAAAATTTATTATTATCATTATTATAGAAACTTAAAAGTCAATATAGAGAGATGGCTACTTCATTGCATTGTTGCCTCAATCCATTCCCTCCAACTCCTACTTCTCCATCGCTTCCCCTCCCTTCAAGAACACCACAAGTTGCGCGGTAAGTGTTGATTCAACTCAATATTAATTTGGTTCGTATAATACATAAAACATGTTACAAATCACATCTGATTTTAAATAAATTTTAACATTATCAAATGTCTTTATCAACACATGCACACAGTACACAAACACCTTCTTTTTTTTTTTTTTTAATCTCAAACTAATAATAATTAAAATAAAGATCCAACACTAGTTTGACATTAGAAGCATATACACACACAATAGATGTGTTACTCATACTCTAATCTTGACAATTATTATTCATTGCGATTTCCATTCAATTATATTTTCAGTTTAACCTAAAAAACATGTCCTCGTGTCTCTCTCCTTGGAGTGTGTTATGAAGCGATGTTGATCGTGTTATTAGTCTACTCTATCATTTTTTATTATATTTTTTGATTTTCTGATAACCCCAACACTAGTTAATTTCATACTTCATATATTCAAATTAAGAAGTAACACGGGAAGTAGAAAGTGTAATTTAAATTAGGTCTTTTGAACACACATCTAAATTCTTTTCAAAAATTTTACTACTCATAGAGTATTAGAAATTTTTTCGTTGAATTTAAATATAAGCAAGCTGCAATAACCTTTTTTCAAGTTCTGACGTCGGTAGAACTATCTTTATATGCAGCCCACAAAAGGAAAGATCATGGAAAAGCCAATGCATTTTGGGATTAACATGTGTAATAATCGGACAAGAAATGCGCAATTTGGGGGGCTTGACCGCCATTGCTGCAGAGGATATGCAATTAGCAGTGCAATCTACAACCCAAGTTCAAAGATGGAGCGATAAAAGAAGATGCCAGCCATGGCGTAAGAATTCCTTGGAGACTATCGTGCCGGAGAATCTCCCGCGGCCCTCCACACGGCGGCGATGGGAGTCGGTTGAGTTTCCTCAAACTGCACCGCCCATCAAAGTCGATACAAAAATATCTGCAACCAAAAGTTGTTTTACATTGTAAAGTTGTATTTTCTCGATAGTAAAGTAGATATATTATTGATTTTAAAAATGTCTGAAAAAAAAAATAAAATAAAAATGTTCAACTACCATTGCTGGTATCATTTCTTATTATTATAGTACTAACGGACTAAAAGTAGACTCTTCCGAAAAATACATCAAAATTAACTGACTGCCCCAATAGGAGAGGCTCGTCTCCACTTAACATTCTAATTGTCTAATTCTAGTTGGGGTAGTTAAAATCAAGGGTAAACAATCAGTCAGTTGGTTTTGAAACTAACGAACTGGTTTAGTTCAGTTCGTCGGTTGACCAAACAATCCGACTGGGTTTGATCGGTTTTTGAGGTAGATTCAATTGACCTGATTTTTTTAGCTTACTCCTAATTAAAATGATTTGTGTTGGAAGCCACAAAACCCTTTTTTTTTAAAAGAAAGTACACAAAGACAACTCGCCGTTCAAAGGATCGCAAGACGTCAACCTGACTAATTAGACTAGTGGTTCAAGCCACAAAAGTTGTTCTTCGATTTGTATTAAGATTAACCAGGAAGTCCATAATGTGATTTATTGTTGTAGTTTTGACATCTTTAGAGATAGTGTTAAGAATGATATAAAGCAATTGAAAAATTTTAGGGGGACATGAAAATGAGACATTATTATGTGATATTCTTATGTGGCACACTTGTATTGGATGATGAAAAAGTAGCCATGTAATCATCACCCAATAAATATGTGCCACATGAAAATGTCACATAATAATATTTCATTTTCATGCCCCTCTATAATTGCTCAAAGCAATTAGTATACTTTTGTACTTGTGAGTTGTCGGAACAAACTTTATCGAGTACAAAATGTGAAAGATCTTATTAGAATTTGTAGTACAATGCCACAAGCAGTACAAGTACCTGAAAAACAAAATAGAAGTACCGTTGGATTGAAGGGGAGAGGAGTCAAGGACAAAGGAGTATTTTTCATAAGCAACGGAGGTGGCACGAGTCAGGACCCCTAATAGGCCCCGACTACTACTACAAGTGGTCTGGTGTGCCAATTTTTTTTTTTTTTTTTTCCCTGGGCTAAAAATTTTATTATGCCTCTATGAAAGTTGCTGTCTGAATGTGTGTCTAGTAATTATATGCAAGTATAAAAGCACTTTTAATGTGAGAGGAAAAATATGAGAAAATGATAGTGGAACAATTTATGAATGGTCAAATTTGACCCCTCATTTGAGTTTTTCGATTCCCTATTTTAGGTTTTTTGCCCTATTTAGAGCACAATTAAGAGCAAGATTAATGTGTGACAAAACTCTAAACTGAAAAAACCTAGAGTAAAAATTTAAAGGGGAAAAAACCTATCTGAAAAAGAGAAAAAAGATCAAAGTGAGAAAAATCAATTGCAAGGGTGGAATATATATATATAATAAATGGTCTAAATTTGGCCTCCTCTTTACATTTTCCCCCCAAAAAAGTGTAAAAACTTCCTATACATTATTTGGTTCAAAGGGAGAAAAACCCAAAAAATAGGGTTATTTCGAGCAATTTTATTTTACCTATACGTATACATGTTATTATGTATGTGTGCATATATGTCAAACATTTAAACTACAAGCATCCTACATTTATAGCCTAGATATGTGTCACGTATTACATGCATGCATAATAACATGTATGCGTTGGCAAAATAAAAATTTTCAGGTTATTCCCCTTTACATTATTTACATGCATGTAAACAAAGGGGGTTCCCCCTTCCACATCCAAAAAAAAAAAAAAAACTCAACCAGTGTTATTATTGGTGTGTAAAATCCCATTTTGGAGAGGGGGAAGGGGTAAATGAAGAGTTAAATTACTTATAAGCCCTTCACTTTCTTGTCCCACAAATACATATTCAACACAATCAAATTATGCCACGTGTTCAATTTTAATGTTTTGCCCTCAGTTTTTTCCTTGCACATTATTTGAAAATATGTTTTTTCCCCTGATTTTTTCTCTTAGCTTTTCCCCCAACAGTAATCTTGTTCTTTTGGGGGGTAAAATAGTAATGTTATTTATCTAGATTGAAGTGCACCTTAGGAATAAGTGGATAATTATAAACACATGGAAACATCCACCCACTACATATCTAATAAAAAATGCCAATTATACTGGAGACCATTCGGTAATCTAGATAAATAACATTATTCGCGAAGCCCAAATTTACATTTTTCCTCCTGCATTGAAAGCTCTCTAATAATAACTAGAAGGCATGGTAAAAATTTTTATTCTGGACTTCACATAATTCTCAATTTGTTTATTAACCGTCCAAATATTAGTAATCTTATTGATTTATTTGATTTTTATCGAGTATACAAATGTCTTTGTAAGTAACTAAGGGAGGGAACAACATTTCAACTTGAAGAACAAACCACTCTTACTTAATTAGGGAGGGGGTGAGGACTAGGAGTATGATGATTCCCGTCCTATTTACATTTTAGTGATTTAATTTCATTTTTTATTTTTTTGAGATGAAACATGTTTGTTGACCTTAATCGCCAATCCTTGTGCCTAACTAATGAAGAAAATGGTGAAGAGGCAATAACAATACTCGTGATTGTCTAATCTAAGGAGATAAATGAGCCGAGTTGAGCTTTTAGCTAGGGTTTTTTTTTGGCCAAGCCAAAAAAGCTTGGGCTGAGCTTTAGCTTGGGCTTTTTTCAAGCCACAAAAGTTGAACCAACATGAGTTTTAGCTCGAGGTTTTCTTGAGCTGAGCTAGCTCAACTTGTGTTACCCTAACTTTAGAGGAAATTAGAAAAATTACCTAATTCATATTCCTATAATGAAATTTACACTTAATCCAAAACATATTTTAAATCTACCCTTTTCAATTGTATAAATGCCAATATTTTTTATTATTTATTTATTTTCTTTTTTAATTATATAAACAAATAATTATTTTACCATAATTATCCATTTAATTTATTAAATTAAATCTTTCTTTGAAAAAAAAAAGTTAATTAAATTAATCAAATTATCTAATCATATATGTATTTAAATTCCTTTCATCTTCATCCAAAACCAAATCCACCACACTTCTCATAAGGGTTCTTCAATAAACCATCGCCACTGACATACTACCAATGATTTCAACAATCGAAAATAGCCACTACCAATCGTTTCAACAACCACAAATCACCACAACCACCACTTGTTTCCGCCACCAACGGCGCCAACGCTACAAAATCGCGACCAACAGCCCCACCACAACCAATCATCATCATTGCCACACGACTGCTCTCTTACCTTCATCTTCCTTTTTTTCCCCTTTTAATTTTACTTTATTTATTTTTTTTAAATAAATAGAGATTTTATTGATAAACTAGTGTATTATATGTGCGTTGCACGTAAATTACTCATAATTATTTATATTTTCTTTATATGTAAAGGTGCATCCTTTATTTATTGAATTTTTTTTTTCAAATTAAAATTTGAAAAGATATAAGTTGTTGATTTTCAGTTACAAAAATTTAACTACACAAAGAATTTTATATTGATTTTCACAATCATCCATATATTTTTATTTTTTGCAAAATTAGCTTAATTATTATTTGAGAAAAACAAATGTTTACATTTCACTTTGTAATTATTTGCATTTTATAATATTAAAAGAAGATGAATCTCCTCCCTTCAATGAAAAGAAGACGAATCAAACATACATGGTAATACTATTAAATTTCAAAATAAATAGTATCATTTTATATAATCAAATCAACTGATATTTAAAATAAAAAAAATTAGTAACAAATAATTGAAATTAAATAGTTAGTATTATATTTATTGTTTAATTTTCATTTGGCAAAATATTGGAGTTCATATTGGAACTAATCTTTTGGGACTAAACTGAATTAAATCAAACGTCATATGAATTACTGATGACTCAGTTGCACTAATATAAAAAGATTGGGTTGTATGTGGAAATTGAAAAGTAAAAAATGTAACTTTTATCTTAAATCTTTGACGTACTTTTATAGACAATACATTTATAGACATCTCTTTCTAATTACTCCATATCAAAGTTCATGTTAAAATCTTCGATTTGACACCTATATTATAAATTTTTCAGTTTTTAAATATTGATAATTTTATCAAAAGAAACAAGAAGAAAACAGAAATAGATATGTTTTTGAAAATGGTTGTACTTTTTACAACTTTTATTGTAGTATAGTTTTTTTTTTTTTTTTGAAATCTTTTATTGTAGTATAGTTAATGCTTACATCTATGGTATATCAAGCTTACTAAGTTGTACTTGGAAGGTTAAATTTGGAAACTAAAAAAAATGTCGTCTATTTGTACTTTGTATTAGAAATATTGTACCATTCAAATAAGCCACTCATATATATTTAGGATACATTCAATCACCAATCAAACTACTTTAAATTCCATGACAATGGGAATTACATTTTTCTATTAAC
Organism: Nyctanthes arbor-tristis; assembly: GCA_963692815.1. NCBI lineage: Eukaryota > Viridiplantae > Streptophyta > Magnoliopsida > Lamiales > Oleaceae > Nyctanthes > Nyctanthes arbor-tristis. The sequence goes on from CAVNYN010222860.1 coordinate 52,345, forward strand.
TTTTTTGCTTCTTTTTCTTTTTTCTTTTTTTTTTTCCTTTGTTTTAACTGACAAAGAATTGCTTCCCTCCCCCCTTCCTTTTTTCTTTTGAGTTTGATCCAAGCCTTGTTGGGCTTCTCCAAATTAGAATTAGGTGGCAAAAAATTATTAATTCTGTTTTTTTCCTTGTTGGTTACTTGTTTTATTTTGTTACTCATTTTTTTTTATTTTTTTTTACTACTTTAGATCTTGTATTTTTTAAAATTTTTTTGGGTGGATTTTGTTACACTGTGATTATTAGCACGTTTTGTTATCATGTTAACACGCCTTGGGTCTTTTTTGATACCATGTTTTTCATATAAGTTTTGTGTGTTTGTTACTACCTTTGATTTTTTTGACCATCATCATGTTTGAGTTTTGTTACTAGATTTGCATTTTGTGTGTTTGTGTTTTTTTCCAATGAGTTTTGCTTGTGTTTGTTAACATTTTTTTTTTTTTTTGTTTTAGTTACGATGCTTGAGTTTTGGGTGTTTGTTACTAAATTTGACCTTTTTTTTGGGCTTTTGTTACCATGCTGTTAACACTGTCAGACGAATGGCTTGGTGACAATTGAGAGAGTTGGTGAAGACGGCTGTGTTGGTGATGACTTGATAGGTTGTTATGAAGCCACCATTTATTAATTATAATAATAATAATAATTAAATTTAATTAACTTTGGTATGAGGTATTTTTACAATGTAATAGGGGGTATTCTTACCAATGGTTTTGAAAATAAGGTATTTTTGAAACCCCTTATCAAGTAAAGGGGTACTTATCAAATGACCCCTTAACTTTATTTATTTATTTATTTATCACTTGAAAATATTTTTTTTCCTATTAAGAAAAACTAAAACCATAGTTATTTTTTAAGTAGCAGGCTGCAGCCGCCCACCGCAGCCTGTTTTTACTTCATGGGCCTTATTGGGCCTATGTCGGCCCTATAAGCCTGCAGGCCTGACGCAACTATTGCTTTTTGTGGGATGAGTCACGGCATGGTCGAGTAAGCACGTTCGTTAATAGTTATGCATCCCTAGTCTAATCACTACAATCAATCAATTTATTAAAGAGGTAATTTACATTTTCAAACAAAAAAAATAAATAAAAATAAAAATTAAAGAGGTAATTTGCAAGTTAGGACCCGTTTAGTTAGATTTATAAAATCAATTTATAAAGAGAATTTATAATGAGTGGAAATGAGTGGTGGATATTTAATTGAAATTTGAAATGTATGGTGATTGTTGAGTAGTTGTTAAATCAACAATCAAATCATGGTAGGTGAATTTTTAAATTACAAAAATAAAATATACCAAACTAGCCTTAATTTTTTTTTTAAAACTTTGAAAAAGTTTATTTTTCATATATTTTTCCTCCTAAAAAACCTCCAACCACACTCAAAAAAAGTCAAAACAAAAAAAAAAAAATCATTTTTCTCCAAAAAGATTATTTTTCCAAAAAATTGATCTTTGAAAATATATACCAAACAAGCCCTATCAATTTTGATTCATTATAAGAATTCCAGATTTGTTGACGTCCAAAACCACAGCAGACCCAAGCCTCCGGCGGGCGTTTAATTAGGGCGGATTTGCTAAAAGCCGTAATAGAAAATTTCCAACCGAAGTCCCCAAGTTTGGAGTTATGGGCGTGTAAGTTCAATGCGAAGAAACGAGGACAAATTCGGTATTTTCCAGAAGCCTGTAGGCTGCAAGAGCGTGCCCTAAAACCGCCGTCGTCCGATTTCCCCTTACCATATTCCCCGACGCACTACAGCTCTGCTAATTTTCCAATATACTCCGGAGCCTCCAAAAGGAAAAGCCCGTCAAATTTCTCAGGTAAATACTTCCCACAGTAATCCATTCAACTTTTTAATGTCTCCTTACGCATTTTCTCATATGTTGTCTTACTGTCAGTGAATTTTAACTGATTTTCCAATGTTGTGGATGCCTGTATACGTGCAGAGGTATAGGTATTTACGTACGCGTAATGGGGGTTGGAGGACGTGATGTTTCGATATCACTAGATGGCGTGAGGGACAAGAATTTGATGCAGTTGAAGAAACTCAACACTGCCCTTTTCCCGGTCCGCTACAACGATAAGTACTATGCCGATGCTCTTGCCTCCGGTGAATTTACCAAATTAGGTACGATTTCACTTCCTGGGTTCTTTTTGCTTTGCTGAGTTATCCTTTTTATGAATTTTGTTTCTTTGTTTTGACCTTTTTTTCCTTTAAAAAAATTATTTTAGTGATTTAAGTGTTTTTTTTCTCTGTCATGCCCTTGCTTCTGGAGGTTTTTGGGATAAAATTACTGGTGATATAGATTATTTAATCCATTCTCACAACTGGGCATTTATTGTTTTGCCGCAATATTAGTTGGAACGAATATGGTCTTTTAGAGGATTCTAAGCTCATAAATAGGTAAAATGCGTTGATATTGGCAGTCACATTGTAGTTTTAGCTCGGGTATCAGTCAAAAGTGTTTATTTTTTGTTCTGCTGCACATTGGCTAGTTAACATAGACGTGCTTGTTGATGTTTCATGGAGTATTTTCTGGGATTTAAGCTCATTATGATAATGTAGTGGATCTTCCTGGTTCCTTCGTTCTCTTCTATGTTGTTTTAATCCAATTCTAGGATTAGTTTTGTCTTGGTTACCTGCTCAATGACAACTTGTTTCCTTCTTTTACTGTACATAAACTCATTATTTTGTGCTTTTGCCTTGATTGTATTTGGGGACATTGTCATTCCTTGGTCTGGAAAAATAGAAGCTTCGTTTTCCTGTCTCCGGCTTTATCACATTGCTCCTCTGGTTCATTTTACCTGTGAAACTCTTTCCTTTTAATGCAAAATACATAATTTGGATGAGTACAAGTGTGATATTTTAGGCATTAAGTTTAGATTTCTTACATTTTTCAAAATTTATTAATATGAATTTGACAATTGTTCTTGTGTGAATGCAAAATTATAAGCATTCTGTTAAAATTCGGGAACTTTGGGAAGTATTTGTTGTTTCCTATTGGACCTTGCTTGTTGATTTTTGCCTGGAAGTGCTGTAGTATCAAGATCTTCTCCTTTATGCTTGTGGTTCTTTGGAATCTCATGATTTATTCATTGCCTTTTCAAACTCAAACTACTAATCCACCACAACTTTCAATCAAATAGCATCTTGAGCACTTCGGTAATGCAGATATCTATAACAACCCGTAACTGTATGTGGCTTCTCTTTGTTTTGCTGAGTGGAGAAGAAATAGGTTGATCATAAAGTGTGGCATTTATATCACATTGATTGCATGTCTGGCTCAAGTTAAGTTTGTCTTAATGAAATCATTGAGTAAATTTTCTAAAGTACATGAGTTTAACAATAGATACATGGAAAACCATGCATACTTTCAGCCTTTCAAGTTGAGTAAACTGATCAGATTAGCATTCAGAATCCCCACTTGCGAGAAATAAAGGGATTGGTCCTCAAAATGGTCACCAAGACCACGATTATTCTATTACACTAGCACTTATAGTATAACTGCAAACATTGGCAGTCTGTTTAATTACCTGTATTATGAAATAACCTTGGCATCATGGCCTTTCGAGCATGAGGAAGGCTTTAAGCCGATATCTATGACTCCGGGCTAATGATGCTTAAATTACCAACTAGTAATTTAGAACATGTTTGAGGATGCTTTTATCATAACTTAAGATGTTTGAACATCAACTTTGTTCCACCCGTTTTGTGAGATCAGTCATTTAAAATTGTCATTTAAGCTATCTTGAATATGCTTCTTAGTAAGCAGTAACAAAATGGTGAAACCCAGGAAAAAATTGCTGTATTAAGAACAGTATTAAGGGGCAAAAACACTATAGGTCTTAAAACCTGCTTCTTACTATTTAACTTCCTACTGAACATTAGTTATTTTCTCAGATTTCTTTTCTGGCACTCGTAGTGCCAAAGCATCAATTTGAAAAGTAAATAGACGTGAACATATCTAGCTCATGGCTCATTTATGCTATGCATATACTCTCTTTTCATGTATACACCTAGATATCTGAATTTTGACCTCTTCTGTTTGTCCAGCATATTATAGTGACATTTGTGTTGGATCAATTGCATGCCGCCTTGAGAAGAAGGAAGGTGGTGCCATCCGCATATACATAATGACATTGGGTGTGTTGGCACCATACCGTGGGTTAGGTGTTGGTAAGTATCCCACTAATCTTGGTTTTGAAACAAAGTGATTCAGCCCCCAGTTTTGTGAGATGAAAAATCATATAGTATAGAAATCTGATTGATTGATCTTGGTATACCAAGAAAAAATCTTGGGATTTTGCCTTTTCTGCAGACTCCTGCCAGAAAATATTATTTGACATTAATTTGGTTGTGGATGTATCTATAGGTTCGAAGTTGTTGACTCACGTGCTCGATCTATGTGCAAAGCAGAATATTGGTGAGATCTACTTGCATGTGCAAACAAACAACGAGGATGCCATCAACTTCTACAAGAAATTTGGGTTTGAAATTACAGAAACCATCCAGAACTACTATACAAATATTACCCCACCAGATTGCTTTGTTGTTACCAAGTTTATTACCCAATCTCAAACAAAGAAATGAATTTTTGGGATGTGAAGATTGTGGGGTTGCCCAATATTTGACTATTACACATTCGTAATGCCTACGAGACCAATGGAATTTGATTTTACTTATTGTGGAGTACTCGAGTCTAGGTAACATCATTTAATAGGGATTTTTGTTGTGTAAGAATACAGTTGATGTTCAATGTTACTCACCTGAAGTTTCTCCCCCTCTCCCTAATAAACACCAAGAAAGCGTGTTTGTGATTATTAGGCTTCAACCTAGACTTCTAGAAGGGGGGGTGGTTTGGGATGCCCCTACCCTATTATTAGAAAATAGAAAACTGAAAACAGAGGAGGGGGACATCAAACCAAACCTCCCACAGAGACATGGACAGACAAGAGATCAAGACACAATTCATCAAACAAGATACATTGCTTTGAGCAAACAACAAACAAGAGGCTGGCCTTCATCCAACTTCAAAATATAGAGACTTCATGATGGGAGGTTAAGGCTGAGGAGTTAAGAGCTTGTTTGATTCTCATTATTTTTCCAATTTATAAGTTTTTTTATCACTGATTTGACATTTAATTTGATAACTGCTCAATTATAATCACATATTTCAAAATTTTTTACATTTTCAATACGCATATTACCTTTCTTTTCATTATAATTTCCTTACATTTGGACAAATAATGAGAATCAAACAAGCTCTAAGCCTATACACCACTTTATCAATGTTGTTAAAAATACTAGCCTCCTTAGACAGCAACGGAGAAAGAATGTTCAATTGCTGGGATTTAAGGCCAAGGGTAATTTTCAAGTTAGCAACCTTTCCTCTGATCAGGTTACATGTTTGAATAATGTCATTGGACCAAAAGTAGGTCAGGGAAAAGTTGTGGGAGCGTAGGACGAGATGAAAAATATAGAGATATCCCTTCATTTAAGGCCATCAAAGCCGCAGGCCGACTAGAAGTTTGATCAGCAGACTTAATAAACTGTAGCTGATTCTAGTCTTGATTATCACCAACCACAACCCCCCCCCCCCCAATAAAGAGTCCTTTTGCCAGCTGATAAAGAGATAATGGTGAATGTAAACCCACTAGAAGGGTAGCGAGAGTAAATAGAGGGACGGTAAGAATGAGTATCCAAACTGCTTTAGTTAGCAAAAAGATGTTCATCTCCTTTCCAATATTTCTAGCAAAAAGATGTACTCGCCTCAAGTTATTTAGTGTCATGGTGCATTAAGTAACTGCAGTGTTCCTCGCAGGCTTTGTCCACGCACGAAAACTTCTGACTCGGATTTGTAAAAATTCCTAATTCACACACACAGGGTCATACATGCACGCACGGAGCTTCTAGTTGAGTGATTCCTTGTTTGAATCACTAGTGATGCTTATAGAATTTCTGAAATCGACTTCCTAGCTTGGCTTCTGGTTCATCAGAATATTGGTGTCTGTTTTTAACCTTAAAGGAAATCTCCAGGTTCATCATCTATTGTTGTTTCCTATAATACTTTGAGCTCCTATACTAGGGATTCTTCCATATCACGTGCATGCACAAGCATCTAAACTTATAGACGCAACGTGCATTTATAAACGATGAAATACACGTGACATGTATCTTGAGGTTTTATCACAAAATTTACGGGAGGTTGACCGGTCCGGCTATAGAAACAAGGCCGGGTTCTTTACGGAGTTCTGTCTCCAATCACATACTGACATCTCACTTGACACACACCACATGACAATATTTTATTAAAAACTGGGCTCCATAACGAACCCAGTCCTGGTTTCTTAGAAATTTCCAGAGGTTGACCTCATTATTTGTCAAAAAACTTTTGCTACAAATGACGTTTTCCTCCATGGCCTACAAGTAGACTGGAAATCCGCCTCCAATGACATTACTACCCCCACAAATGACCATATTTGTTGGGTTTATTGACAATCAAGAGGCCCAGCAATTCGATGTCAATAATATATATTGATGGATACTAGAAAGAATTTAGTTCATGGGCAAGCAAACCTTCAAAATTAAGCCTCAACGGTGAAGTGGAAGCATATTAACCCGTTAAACCTCCGATGATGCGCGCTTCTTCCTCCCCTCACTTTCTTGCAGCTGCCGCCTCCGCCAAAACCTTTCCCGCCGTAGCCGCCGCCGTTACCGCCGCTGGGACTTCCGCTATGTCTTCTCGACCTCATGTACTTCCCAATTACCGACACAGTTGAACTCGTCACTATATTCAATTTCATTGTCTTTCTTGTCTGAACACTGAACATCTATCTCACTCTGCTTTCTTACCTTTTCTTTTACTTCTCCCAGCCGAGAGGAGGCAGGGGACGAGGCAGGAGAGCTTACTCCGATAGGCCTTCGGATTCGGACTCCCAATTCGTGTGTGGCGACTCTCACTTCCAGTCAGTTCGCGACGCCAACCGCGGTTTCCGGCCTGCATATTTCTCCAAGCTTCCACCTCCGCGTCAGCCCAATTATCGTGCCGTTCCTCCTCCGCGTCAATATGGTCCGGGCCAACAGTTTTATGGACCTCGGACGCAGTTTCCGCGCCTCGCTCCGCAGCAGGCTTATAGACCGCCAACGCAGTTTCGGCCTGTGGGACAAACTTTTGGCCACGATCAGAAATTTAGGCCCCAACAGCAGCAGCTTAGGCCGCGAGCTTCGAAGCCTGCTGATTATAGGAACTGGGAGTATGCGAAGCCAGGACCTCCTCCAGATTGCGGTAACTGGATTAGATTTTTTTTTTTTTTTGGGTTCTCTTTCAATGGCTGATGAAACTTTTAGTTAACTAAGGAATAATATTTGGGATTGCTGATTGAATTTAAGTTTTTGAATTGAAGTAGGTAATAGATATATAACATTCAGAAAAGGATGTACATGTCTCACCCTAAAAATTACTTGCATTTTCTCTGTTGGCATAAAAGACTGTATAATGGAGAGCTGTTAACCTGGTTTCCAATTTGTGTTACTATTCCTCAACAATCAAGCTTGACAATTCTTCACTTCAAGGTTATCGCAAGACTCAAATATCAAATTCAGTTGGTTCAGTTTGTTGTAAACATATTGGATATATTCATTTCTTTTTTCCTCCTCTATTCAACACTAAGAAAAATATTTGAACTTGCTTCGTCACAGAATTGGGTGTATTTGCAGTTAAATGGTCTTAGAGCTTCAATGAATGAAGAGGATTATTGATGTATTAAGTCATATGTCACTTGACTCGCACTTGACTGGCTGAGTTTTCGTGTATGCATCTATTAATGTCTAGCCTCTTTTGTTGTGATGTTCTATTTTCTTCACTATGATATTATCTTTGGGTTAACATTCTCTTGATTATGCCCGTGCCTTTCTCAGAGCGGTTCACAGTTCTCTCATACAACATACTAGCTGACTACCTGGCAACTGATCACCGGAGTAAACTTTATTTTCACATACCTCGCCATATCATGGAGTGGAATTGGCGCAAAAGAAATATTATTTTTGAGCTTGGTTTATGGTCTGCTGATATATTGTGTTTTCAGGTGATCATCTGTGTTTCATTTGCGGGATCTTATTTATTTTCCGTGCTTCTAGTCTCTGAAGTTTATTACACGTAGCAGCATGAAATATGCTTATAGATTAGCGTCATCCTATGGTAAGATAAGCAAATTATTCAAATTATAATTGCACTGCTAACTATGTCAGAGGTGTTAGTTTTCTGACAATACAGAAGGCTGATACTTCTTGGTTTTTATTCATTTTAAGGTGCATTAGGAACACCATTAGGAGTCTTGTATCTGTTTCATAATTTCTCCTGTTATTTTTGTGATCTTCTCTAGGTATAACAATAAACTTTACATTTCCGTAGCTCTTCATATTATCTATCATCAGATAGCCGCGAAAGATAATTTCACGATCCAATTTTGTGGTCTGTGACGAATCAGGAGGTCGATAGATTTCAAGACATGGAGGCAGAACTGATTCCTCGAGGATACAATGGCATTTGGAAGGTTTGTGGTAAAATGATTTGTTCCACTGATTATATCATGTGGAGTTTGGATTATCATATTTGTTTTGCTTTATCTTGTTCATAGGACTTACATCACATTGATTCTTATTGATGACAAACTTATTTAATACTCTAACTGAAGCCTTAGATTGAATATTATATTGGTAAATAACAGTTATTTTCCCTGGAATATTCTGAGGTTCAAAGTGGTATGACTTGTGTGAAGGTTAGGAAATTTGTTTACCTGTCTGTTTTTGAACCCTGAATGTGGAGAATAGAAATCAAGGAAAATCTGAAAGTCACCTAAAAGTAACATACTAAATGGTAATTATGTCACGCTAGAGTTATCATGAACTTAAGGATTTGTTGCTTTTGCAATGTTTTAAGTGGGTAGGACATGGGTTATCTGGGGACTCGTAGAGTTCTTCTCCCACTCATTATTAATTTGGGCATTGATTCTGAATCACCAACTTTAATTTCAAATATAAAGAAATGGGAAGATCTATGCTAGAATAATTTGCCAAGTACCATTTTATTTTTGGATGATAGAACTCAGAAGTTGTAGCGTATGTCATCCAAGGTGAGGTAGATTTCCCTCACTTCTTGACAACCTAAAAACACTAAAGCTTTTGCAGCTATCCAATTAATACGCTAATTTTTAGGCAGAATAATTGTTGGTTCTTTCCTGATATCCTTATACTGAATAGCCGGTAAAATGATGCAGTTAGGTATATGAAACTTTTAATGATTTTCTCTGTCCTTCATTAAGATTGGTTTGACCAACTCAAAAATATCAGACGGAAATTATATCTGTTGCAAAAATTGAATGAATATCTAGTTGCTAGCACCATTTCTCCCATGGTTATTAAAGTGTGCTCTTTTAGGCCTAATTCAATGCACATCTAGGCAATGCAGTTGCTTGTTATTGCTAAATCATTGCGTTGCCTAAGTGAGCAATGCGAGATGAAATTGGATGTTTGAGCAAGATTTGTAGTTTGTGTCTTTTTCCCATAAATCATTGTGTTTTGGTGTTTATGTTTTGAAGATTCATTCAGAATTTTAATTTTGTGAATATATCACATGGTTTGAAGATTTTTTCCCTCTTTACTGTCACATCCCAGTGTATGTTTTCCACCTGTGAATTGCACAACTCATCTTGCCATGATTATAATTTGAATTGTTTTTCTTATATCCTAAGAAGACTCTTGGTTTGATCCAGCTTGTCCTACTAGTAATAGCACCTCATTACTAATATATTAGACCTTGGTTCAGGTCACCGTCCTTCCCTTGCTATCCCGGCTTTCTAATTCGAGAATAAGAGAGGGGAGAAGGGGGTCCTTTTCTTATGCATGTACCTTCATTATTTTATAAATAAGGGTTAATTTCACATATGGTCCCCATCCTTTGGATTTTTTTATCGGTTGGGTCCCCGACCCTTTTTTTCATTACCATAGGTCCCCAACCTTTTTTTTTCCATTACCATAGGTCCCCAACCTTTCATAAATTCACTCATAAGGTCCCTTATGACATTTTTGCCCATACTTTTTAGATTAAAAAGAAAAATTCTAAAGAATTGTAAAAATAATAAAAAAATAAAAAGGAAAATAAATTTTTTCCCACCTACTTAGTTAGCTACTCATTCTACCCATATCCCCAACTTGACCGAAAATGACAAATACTTGTGGCATTTTTCTTTTTTGGAAAAACCATCATTTTTTCTTGCACAGCAGTGGGAGAAGTAAGCAACAAAATGTGAGTCTCCTTTTTTGCTTCCAGAAATGACTATTGAAATTTGTCATTTACGGTTGGGGGCGGGGTGGGTAACTAGATAGGTAGAGTGGAAAGAAAATTATTTTCTTTTTCCCTTTTTTTTAATTTTTTTAATTCTTTTTTTTGCTCTTTTTTAGAAAGTTAGGGTTATTAAAGAAAAAAGGGTAACAGGTATAATTGTTGATTTTATAGGATTAGGGACCTTATGAGTGAATTTATGAAAGGTTGGGGACCTATGATATTGGAGAAAAAGGTTGGGACATAGTTGTTAGAAAGTGTAAAGGTTGGGGACCATATGTGAAATTAACCCTATAAATAAATATTATATTTTCATTTTAAGCATAAAAAGGAAGTGTATAACTGGCTGGAGAGTTGTAAACTAGTAGTTTCATCAGTGGACAGTGATAGACTAATCATGTTCATGTTTATTTGTAGATGCGCACTGGTGATCCTGTGGATGGTTGTGCAATATTTTGGCGTGTTTCTCGGTAGGAATTCCTATTTCATACACATGTTTAAATTGGAATATCAAATAATTAGTCATACTTCACTTAATGTAACTTGAGAAGGGCTATTCCAGGATTTTGCTTGCATTGTTTCATATCTGATGCCTCCTTCAGATCCTTTCCTTGAGGCATATGAATGCAATAACAAATGAGTGGGCACTCATTTGACAGTCCTAGAAATTACTATATCTGATTGCTAGGTGTTGCTGTAGACATCCATGCTGATTCGGAAGTCACTGGCTTCAAGCGTTCAAGTTTCATCTCCATATCATGTTATCCATTTTTATGATGTTATCCATTTTTATGATGTTCTCTAAAATTTTCCTAGATATTTCCTAATGCAGTTGAACATGCTTTATTGTTTTGAGTGTGTTCCTTCAAAGTTCCTCACCACTAAGAGTCATCCGACCATCGCCCATTGGTTGGCGGCAATATTGACAAGAGAAAATACACATAATATGGCTTTTTTTATTGATAGGTTTAGGTTCAGTTTCTATGTTTTCACAATCGAAGTTAAGATTACCTACTGTTGTGCATTTTATGGTTCTAGCAAATAGTCTCAAATTCTGAATAGTGTATAACGTTGTGTTAAGGTCACAGATTGGCTGTGTGGGAGTATGGGGTGCTACAAAATTGATAGGCACAAGAGTTTAGTTTATTGGCATGTTGTATGGATGTGAACTGTTCACCATGGGGGGTAAATTGGCTCAATTTGTTTATTTGTTCCTGTGTTCTGCGGTTTCCCCTTTCTTGGAAATAGATAAGAAAAAGATCTAAAGGGGATTGATAATATTCTGTTGTGTTTCAGATTCAAGTTGTTGCATGAAGAATCTATTGAATTTAATAAGTTGGGACTTCGGGACAATGTTGCACAGATATGTGTGTTTGAGGTACCTTAGTTTTCAAATTTCTTTGTTGGAAGTATTAACACGTGTTTGAAGCTTGTTCAATCGCGTGAAGTAATTTTGCATTTCTTCGTTAATTAATATTGTTTATCTTGTTGAACAGTCTCTATATCACCAGAACAATAGTAATCCCCCGGCTATATCAGCAAGGTAACAGATATAATATCATTTGGTACAGTTTACAATAGTAATCCCCGGCTATATCAGCAAGGTAACAGATATAATATCATTTGGTACAGTTTTGATGTGGTAACACCCATTTTTACTATAGCTATTTTGACAAGTGAGTATTGGAAAGTAATTTTTCAGAGAAGGGTGGTTAAGAAGTACAGAAAAATTATGGAGCAACACGAAAAATGATATTTTATGGAGTATATATGACCTACAACAAAGGTTGACCTATTTACCAGCTTTTTAGCAGAATTTAAGCTAGACTATACAAGCTGTATAACTGTTAATTTGAAATTTTAGATTTTCTAGGCTTATAGATGAGTTTACTGGGACAGTTCCTCTTTTATCATCCACTTCGTTTACTAAATTGAGAGAGTTGTACTTAAGAGTATAATTTATTCACATATGCGTTAAATGCTATTTTTTCTTTGGATAACAAAAAGGCTAATCGACGACCATCTCCACTACAAAAGACCAATATCAAATAAAAATAGAAAAGGCAAAAGTAAAGAAGAGGAAGAGATGAGTATGGAAAAATAAAATTGCACAACCATTCATGTGCTATTGTCATGCAGACTTGCTTCTTTTTAGTAAATTTATACTTCAAAAGGATCTCTTCAGTTTCCCCAATTATTTGTTGTAATTTTTAGTTGAAGTGTTTGTGGTTGTTCCTTGCAATTGTGTGATGGTTGTTGAAGAAGTCATATGTTTCTTCTTTGCAGCCCCTCAAATGTTAACAGAGTTGTGGTTTGTAACATTCATGTACTTTTCAATCCTAATAGAGGAGAGATCAAGCTTGGACAGGTATGATTGACTAATGTCTGCAAGTGGGCATCCTGCTCTATCGTGATTCTTTGAGATGGCATAGTATACATGATTGCATTGTTAATCTCTTCTTCATTTGCTTGGCAAAATAACTGGTTTATTTCAAATTAGCAGCGTACAAAATTATTGATTCTGTAGCTTGTTTGATCTCCCTCCTGAATTTTGTGCACATGGTTATGAGCTATGCATTCCATACCCGCCTCTCAGGTTACTAAAACATCTTTTGATTCCCTTCATAAGTGCTTATTAATGAGATGTTCAGGAGGAAGGAGCCCTTTCTTAATGTGCATCTCCATGGATACCCTGGGTATTTTTGGCATTGTTTTGCTGTAACCAAGGGGACATGGAAAGTGCTTTTGCTCTATCGGGATTCGTGGGTGGCCTTCTCTTTGGGCCATTGCTGTGGGGGGGGGGGGTTTGGGTGGTACAATATTCTCCTATTTGGTTACTTGTTTAAGAAGCATGTAGTCCTAGCATCGGCTTTCGGTCATTCCTGATCCCTATATGCTCTTTTCCTATTTAACCTTTTTCTCCTAAATTATCATTATTGTCAGACTGTCACAGTAAGAGCTTGTTTGATTCTCTCTATTCTTTTTTCATTATAATTTCACCTACCACTGATTTGATTAATAATTTGGCAACTGCCCAACTACCATCAAACATTTCAAACTTTAATTAAATCACCGCAACTCATTTTAACTCATTATAATTTCTCATTATAATGTCATTGTCATAATGAGAATCAAACAAGCACTAAGTTACTTTGTTTTTTATCTCACATGAAATTCATTTCAAAGTTTAAAGTATTGCAAAGCCTGGTCTTTGTCGTCTTATATTAGTATATATTATATATGTTCTTCCTTGCAGACAATATAATTGCAGTATTTTTTATTCTTATTGGATGCCTGTTTTATTGTTACTTGTGATTACCAGTAGACTGTTATTCAAGCTTTTGTTATTGATACTAAACTTGTCTAGGTTTCATATGAAGTAGTACATGTTATGGTTGATTTGCAATTTCTTGCTTGATAGTCAGTGTTGTGAAATGGGAAAATGGATTGTTTATCTTCAAATGTTTCTACTACTACCATATTGTGTCAAATGTATTTTCTTCCACCAGATTAGGGTGCTTCTGGAGAGGGCCCATGATATTTCTAAAATTTGGGATGATGCCCCTGTGGCTATCTGTGGGGATTTTAACTGCACCCCAAAGGTAGATTGATTTGACCCTATAATCTTAATGTTATATTCTATCTTGGCCCTTGCTCTACATGTTCAGTTTTATCCTTGGGTGTAGTGTATGTCTAACAAAATATCTCACTGTTGCATCAGAGTCCTTTGTACAACTATATCTTGGAACAGAAGGTATTTGCTTTTGGATTTTTTTCCCTTCATGTTTTCCCCTTGTTTTAATCATACATTTGGCATGTCTCACCAGATGCAATGCTTTCCTGATTTCCCGTTGCAGATAGATCTGTCAGAAGTCCCTCGAAATAAGGTATCTGGGCAAGCCTCTGCTGAAATACATTTATCCAGACCCTTCAATCCTAATTATAGGTAAACGCTCCACTTGGCGGTTAAACTTTTATTGCCTGGCAAGCTTATGAGAGCCATGTTGCCCAAACTGAAAGCCGGGCACTTGCTTGATACTGTAGGCCGGAGTCTGCTGTTGTTTCTGCTCAAGTTTCTTCGGTTAATCAGAAAGAATCAGACAAAAGTGAGATTCTTCCAGCTGTGCAGAAGTTGGACAGTGTTGACAAATTGGACAGCAGTTCTACACCTGGGTTTTCAGCATCAACTGGGGCCACGGAGTTATCCTTAAGAGAAAATCATGCAAGTGGAAGAGCCAATGGCCTTCCAAGTCATGATGTGAAAGATGGTTGTGGGAGCGATAACGTGTCTACTTCTTGTGTTCCTCAAAGCAACTTGATTGAAAATGTTAGCAAAATCCGTGGTGAAGAAGGATCTGCCATTTGTCCAGAAAAGGATATAAGGGATGAATTTTTTTCAAGAGAGTCTTGTGCGGATGGCACTCTGTTGACTGAGAACCGACATAAAGAGAATGAATGTACCAGCTCCAGTGCCACAACTAACCTAGCCAGAAAGTACAGAGAATCAAAATTACATACAATGTCTGAAGCACAAAGCAATCTGGAAAAAGATTTCACCTTGTCTGGTGATCTTTCTAGCAAAGACATAAATGATTCTGAATTTGCAGAGGCTTATAACTTAGATGCTTCTCAAGCTGAGCAACACTCTGATAATTCTTCTCGTAATTCTTATGAAGTCTCTTCATCAGAAAGCAAGGTGATTTGCTCATCTCTTTCTGCTGTAAAAACTGATGATGCTTCAACCTCTTCTGCGTTAAATATTGAATTTGATTTGACTAGCTCTGTCTCCAAGTTGGATGAGAAATTGGAGACATTATCGCTTAATGTTGTAAACGAGGATGGAATTTTGGCTGAAGATTGCAGTTCATTTTTATCTGAATTACATGATAGTGGTGATGGCTTTCCAACTGACTTAAATGATTTTCAAAGACCTGAATACGGAGGATTGCATGAGTTCGCTGAAGAATATTCTTCTGCCAAAGACTTGCATTCTCCTGGAGATGAGATGCTTGATGACATGCATGATATAGATAATGAAGTGGTTGATGAGGAAAAATCTTATTATGATCCATCTGCTTGGACTCCAATGGAAATACAGACTGCAACAGGCAGTCCAGACTGCAAGGTCATGGCACACCCTTTGAAGTTGAGGAGTGTGTACGGGGAAGTTGAGGTAGATTCTGCTAACCAAAGTCTAATAATGAGTTTCCAAAGGCACATTCTATTATGGGACAGTAAATATTGAGGATTTGGGCGTCGCTTGATGTTGTTGTGTTCTTGATTTCTAGCAGGACTCTTTAGGATTAAGGGACTCGAGTGGAGAACCCCTGGTCACCAGCTACCATAGACGTTTCTTAGGCACAGTGGATTATATATGGTGAGTGATAGAGGCTTCAAGAATTTTTTCTGCTCAATGTGTTTATGATCTATTTGATTATATCTTTTCTGGAGAAGTGAAAACTGCGGAAAGATATTCTCATTGGTTATGTAGATGTATTATTCTCTCTACTGTTGAAGCAGTCACTATAGAAGCTCTAAAACCTGCTGCTGGTTTTGTCAGCTCTTATTGTACCCGTGACTTTTCTTTTAAATGATCTAATTGTGCTCAAAATTTGTGTTCTTAGTGATCTAGTGACGCTTGAGACTTGTCTGACAAGTTCTGATCATCCCAAACAGTATCCAGATTGAAAACCCAGATGTTGTCTTTGGGGTTTGAAAACGCCTTCCATTTAAAACTAGACCGTATCTTTCAAGACATTTCTTAGTGGGCTCCATGGCCATTGTGTACACCTAGGTACCAACTACCAACCATTCCCCTTATTTTATAAATGTGACAAAAATCAATTCTTGAAATCCAAATATTCTTTCCAGGAACTGACTCTCTCTTATTCATGTTGAAAAAAACTAAGGGAACCTCCCAGTAAACTCAACCCAGATACACCAAAGCACCAAATTCTGAGGCCTCTCTCTCCTTCTCACTATGTTCAACCTTTGACTAAGATTAAGACATAATGGCAGTATGGCACGCAGAAGCCAAAAACACTAAAAGTTAGAGACATCTGATGGACAGCAACATCAAGCTTCTACAGACCGAGCTATGCAATTTGGAAGCCCTTGAAGAATACATTATGCAAATGTCTCCAAGGTGTTTGGGATTTTGAAATGCAATTACCTATCTTTTTTCCATATGTGAAACCCTTTCGCTGGATTGATTAGACAGCTTCTTTGATAAGATGGTAGAAGAGAAATCCTGGGCATACGGGATGGCTGAGTTTATTAAGTGCTAAAATTTTGATCAAGTGAAGGAACAAAATTTGAGAATGGAGAAGAGTTTATTAAACTTCAACGTAAAATCTGAGAAATATGGGGCACCTGATTGTCTTCTTTCTTTTCTTTTCTTCACCTTTATAAGATCTTATGTCTGTATCTGCTTTTCAGTGTATATTTTCAAGTTGAAAATAAGATAATTAGAATGAAGTTGTGAGACTTTTGATGTCCAGGCGCTCTGAAGGTCTTCAAACTGCCAAGGTTCTTGCTCCAATTCCAAAGCATGTTATGCAGTGGACTAGGGGATTTCCAACAAAGGTAAAATTCGGCTCTTCCGATCTCTGAGAAACTTAGGAGTACCTTTGGAATAGAATATGGTATAGTAATAATTTTAAATTCCTAATATTTAAATATTTTATTATGTCACTTTATTGTGTTCTCTTGAAGTGGAAGTTGTATGAGAATATTAGTCTGATTATTTATGGAGCGTCGCTGTGTGATCACGGAATGGGAAAATAGTGGTTTTCATAAGATAAATTGTGCTTTTGAACTTGTAGCTTCAAACATTAGAAATACGGAATTTTTTTTCTCAGTTATTGACATGCAGAGGGACATTGTGAAATTAATTTCAAAATTATAATTAAATTTTAATGCATGTAGGGTGGGTGTAACTTGTTTACAGGAAGAGTTCTGCTGATGAACCCTCGTTTTGTAAAAAGTTCAAGTAGAATGAGTTTTATTGAAGCCCTATATTATACTTTGAGATTCATTTTCTTGGATGTTTCCCATTTGTTCTAAAATATTAAAAGTATCAAGTTTTGATGGTATAATCTGTAAAAATTTTCAAAGATGTCAATGATGTCTTTTTTGTCAGCTTCCAATATGAGTTCTGGAGTAAGAAAAGGGAATCTGTTTCCTCCAGAGGATTAGCGATTGCGTCTTTGAAATTGGATTTTGTCAAATGGTTCCACCAAATCAAATCAATGACAATTACTATGATGCTACTCTTTTTAGAACTGAACTGTTGTCAACCCTTTCTTTATCTCCTCATAGAACGGGCTTTCTAGCTTTTGAAAATTTAACCTCTCTCTGTTCCACAGTCTTCATTGCTAATGTCAATTAAGATTGACATAGAAATATCGGAAGAATCTTAATCTTGCGAGTGTGCACAATTAAACTGTGCTATGTTCTGTTTCTGATGATATTTGTTGGCTTTGTTGTTGCCAGAAGTGGGGAAGTGATCACATTGCACTGGTTTCGGAATTATCTTTTACGAAAGGGGCTCCCTCTGAGTCTGAAAGTTCTTAAAAGTTTGCATCCAGTGAGCCGTGTGCATTTGGTGCACTTCAGTTGAAAATCAACACGAATTTTGTACTGCCTACACCATTTCTGTATGTGTGATAATTATTATAGTTTTTAAGATCCCCTCTCCTTTATACTAACCTAGAGTTTGTACTGAAATTAGTCCAGTTTTGATGAGAGAATAGTTTAGTTTGTTCATTAGTCATTGAATTCTGTTACATGTGTTTTTTTTTTGGGGCAAGCTACATGAGTTAATTTTCATTGCGTCTATATATACTGTTTTTCCTTTTATACACATCCTAGCATCTACCCACACACCACTCATTTTTTGTTGGGTGGGGGTGGCAAAACGACAAGATTTTGATATTACATGCACAATTTCTGCTGCTATTTGAATAAAAAAGGTGTAAAAAACCGGTGCTCGACGTCATCTTGTTTTTATCATGTTACATAACTTTTAGGTTAATAATAACTATATATAGATCACATCACCCTTTGTCGTTTATTTGTTAGGTAGCTTTTTATTTTATTTTATTTTTATTTTTTTGTACGGAAAGTAGTGTTATATTCAATTCATAATCTCACTTGAAAAGAGTAGAGGAATATAATGTGTCTATAACTGATCCTCTGGCAACAAAGATAGAGTATAAAAAGTGATATGATGCAAGAGAGTACCTTGCCCCTACCCCAACCCCAACCCCTGGGTGTGCGAACAAACTCCATATTCCGTTTTCATGGTAAAATAAATAACTTACATGTGAATCCAAGAGAGTTGCAAAAATATATTCAACAGTTTTTGAAAGAAAAGAAATTTTCCATTTTGATTGCTGCAGGCCCTAGTTGGAGCCCTATGCCAGCACTACAATTTCCAAATTACGTACAATAGATTCCAACTCATATAATGCACATTGAATTCATTGTTGCCATTCACTGATTTTGATGATTATTATTTATTCAAAACGCAAATCACCCATCTGAACCTACCCCCTCCTCTCTTTCTTCCGTCCTCATCCCCATTTGTACCCACGAACGTACACATTGGTGGCTCCGGATAGAGTATAACCAATCCGGTGAAACTGAGGTTTGGTTTTGATTTAGTGCATGGTTACTGGGTTTCATTCTCTTATGAGAATTTTTCTTTTCTTAGTTTGTGATTCTGATAGGGATTCTTGTTGGAATTACTGGGTTTTCTTTTTTCGCTTCCCCACCCCACCCCAACAAAATAGATAAAAATTTGTAATTTTTCTTGTTATTCTAGTAGTAGTATGGTTCTTAATGTTGAATCGAAATTTAATACATTTTGTTCATTTCTTGAGATTTGGTCATCTATTTGAATGAAATTCTGCTTTTTATAATTTTCTGCAAAAAGAAAGGGGGCTTTTTTTTTAAAATAAAAATTTGAATCTTTTTAGATAAACTAGGCACTCTGGTTAATCTTTCTGGCCAAGATTATATAGACCTTCCGTGAGTTCTAATTTTTGAAGCGAACTTTTATTTATTTATTTATTTTTGTTACTATTTCATTTTAGTTATCTGTTGTATCGTTGATTAATTCATTAAGATGTTATTTCGGAACCTGTCTAATAATTGTTTTTCCAGAAACTCGAAGGAAACTTGAAGAAAGGATGAGTGAATCAAATGGAAAAACATCCTTGATCCCTCCACCATCTTCGAGAAAACTTCCGGATTTCAAACAATCTGTAAAGTTGAAGTATGTGAAACTCGGATACCATTACCTTATAACCCATGGAATGTACCTATTTCTGTCCCCGCTTGTCGTCGTTATTGCGGCCCAGTTGTCCACGTTTTCCATCCAAGATCTCTATTTTCTTTGGGATCATCTCAGGTTCAACCTCATATCTGTAGTTATGTGCTCGACTCTCTTGGTCTTTCTTTCCACTGTCTATTTCCTTACACGTCCTCGCCCAGTGTACCTTGTGAACTTCTCGTGTTATAAGCCTCACGATGATAGGAAAGTCACTAGGCAGATTTTCTTGGAGAGATCCAGGTTGACGGGTTCTTTTACTGAGGAAAATCTCGAGTTCCAGCGCAAAATTCTTGAGAGATCAGGCCTTGGCGAGTCAACTTATTTTCCAGAGGCTGTATTAAAGGTGCCACCAAATCCATGCATGGCCGAAGCAAGAAAAGAGGCTGAAGATGTAATGTTTGGTGCCATTGATGAGCTGCTTGCTAAAACCGCTGTGAAGCCAAAGGACGTTGGCATTTTGATCGTGAATTGCAGCCTGTTCAATCCAACACCTTCTTTGTCTGCCATGGTTATTAATCATTACAAGCTAAGGGGAAATATAATTAGTTATAATCTAGGTGGAATGGGCTGTAGTGCTGGCTTGATCTCAATCGATCTTGCTAAAAACCTTCTACAGGTTCATCCAAGTACTTACGCTTTGGTAATAAGCATGGAGAACATCACCTTAAATTGGTATACTGGGAATGAGAGGTCAATGTTAGTTTCAAATTGCCTATTCCGAATGGGAGGGGCAGCGATTTTACTGTCCAACAGAAGCTCAGAACGTTGGAGATCCAAGTATAGATTGATGCATACTGTGAGGACCAACAAAGCTGCTGACAATAAATGCTTTTCTTGTGTTACACAAATGGAGGATTCCAATGGGACAGTTGGAGTTGCTCTATCAAAGGATTTGATGGCAGTAGCAGGTGATGCTCTGAAGACCAACATTACAACTTTGGGTCCTCTCGTGCTTCCTATGTCTGAGCAGTTGCTTTTCTTTGCCACCTTGGTCGGGAGAAAGTTGTTTAAGATGAAACTCAAACCTTACATCCCAGATTTTAAACTGGCTTTTGAACATTTCTGCATTCATGCTGGTGGGAGAGCCGTTCTGGACGAATTGGAAAAAAATCTGCAGCTATCTGATTGGCACATGGAGCCTTCTAGAATGACATTATACCGTTTTGGCAACACCTCGAGCAGCTCTCTTTGGTATGAATTGGCATATTCGGAAGCCAAAGGGAGGATTAAAAGAGGAGACAGGACTTGGCAAATTGCCTTTGGGTCTGGATTCAAATGTAATAGTGCGGTGTGGAAGGCTCTTCGGACTATAAATCCAGCAAATGAGAAGAACCCGTGGATTGATGAAATTCACCAATTTCCCGTGGAGGTTCCAAAAGTCTCAGCTATCTAACACGTCATGCCTGAGCTTTCCCTTCTTTGGTAGCCACATTTTGGTATGACTGAGTAGTTGGTTCTCTTTTTGGATATGTGTTTTTGAATGGAAATGCATCGGGCCTAAGCATTTTTGGATGCAGAAAGGGGTTTCTAGTTCCCTCTTGAAAGTCTATTCTGGAGTCCACCTAAATTGAATTTGTTTTGGTGTTCCAACGGGTAGTATTCATTTTTTTCCTGAAAACTTTTGGACATGTTCTGACCTAGAATCATGTTTAATGTTGGATGTTCTGATTGACTTCACTGGAACTTTCTAAGTAGTATTTATTATTCAAGAATGCTGATTTGTATTCATCAGCTGGCCATGGCTTTCATTCGATCAATGAAATTTGAACACGTTTTTTAATTGCAAATTTATTGCAAGGTTATCTAGGTACTTTTTAACATTTTTTACTACTTTTTGGGATGATTTGTCTTCTGTAGCATTGCCTTAGAAAACCGTGATACCTTAGGGATTCAGATTAGAGGCATGTATCAACATGGTGCCTTTAATTTCTGCTGTTTGTTTCCTTCAACTCTTTTAGAAAGCCTAAATCATTTTAGGTACCATAGCCTCTCGTTAACGTACTTGTCAACTGCCTTTATTCAATAGTTTTATGAAAACAATGCAGTTATGAAGATGATGGTAAAACCATAATATTTCATTTCACATATAACAAACATCAACCATGATCCTGCCCAAAAAGTGCATTCACCACACAATACAAAAAGAAGCCTTACAGCTAATAGATCCTACAATAAGACGAGGGAAAAAAGAAAGGTCGTCCATTGGCAGATTCACAACCTGAGACGTTTGGAAATTTACACGGCTAAGCATGTAGACACAAAAACAAAAAGAGCATTACATAATCCATGAAGGATGCTGACTAATCCTTGGAGGATTTGTTGATGAGAGACTTGTGTATGTGAGGTATCACTCCACCGCCAGCTATGGTACCTTTGATAAGAGTGTCGAGTTCTTCATCACCACGAATAGCCAGCTGCAAGTGCCTTGGAGTGATACGCTTTACCTTCAAATCCTTGCTTGCATTACCGGCCAACTCCAACACTTCAGCGGTTAGGTACTCCAGAATAGCAGCAGAATAGACAGCAGCCGTAGCACCCACTCTCCCATGAGCAGTAACTCTTGACTTCAGGAGTCGATGGATGCGGCCCACAGGAAACTGCAGGAAGAGTGATCAGTTTCACTACTGTCTGAGGCTCTCACAGCATAAAACATCTATACTGAAATCAAAATATGGTAACAACTGATGTGAAGAACTTCTAGTCAACAGTGACATTGCTTAATAATGAGGCTCATTACTATGTAACAACAATTTAACACTTCAAGTCTTTTTGCTTAACTTTCAGCTAACACTTCCAAAAGTCTTGACCTTTTGACCTACCAATTTTAGACTGAAGAATCTGCTTGATAACAGAGTATCCTACCACTTCCCCACTCATATAGTCACATTTAACTAACAGAAACAGAAAACAAGTGAACAAGTAGCCCTAATTCCTATCGGGGCTTATCAAACAATGAGAAAAAGAAAACAAATGATCATGTAACAGAGGGTGTAATTTACAAGTTAAGAATCAGTTAAGAAAGATGGATTTACAGGTTCAAAATCAACTTTCAAAACTCAATGTAACTTCCTGATTCTATACAACTTCACTTCATCAAAAATAAAAACAAATAGAACAAAAGAACCAAGTCATCTTCTTCATACATAACATGGATTTCCAAAGAAAGCTGTGGAAGTGTGCGTCATGCACACAGAAGAAGTCATCTAGATAACGATACGTTACCCAGCATCTTCACTATCTAAATAGTACTCGTACATGTGAAAAGTTATTTGCCCCATACTGAATACCATTCTCTTTTCACAACAAAAGCAGCGAGAAAGAAGCCATAAAAATTGATAACATCATCTAATCATATTAAACTCCAAGAGAACAGTTCAATGCAGCTAAAAAATCATGTTCTTATTAAGCCAAGTCAACCAAAGGATTAAGAATTGTAGTTAACTGATAAAAGCCATAATAAAACTAACATGAAATTTTGTTTAGTTCAAGGCACACAGATGCACCTGACTACAATGCTGCAGAATTATAATATTATTATTCATTATCATATATATATATATATATATATATATATTCTACTTTTATGAGACAAAATTCTATTCTAACTCTGGATTTGAATTTCAGACATTTTCTCTCCATATACAAGAATAATCACCACCACATGGTCCAAAAAATGTTATTGAAACAGAAATCAAGTGTGGTAACAACATCATTAGCAAACACAAAAGAAAACCCAGAGTGATAAAAAGAAAAGAAAAAAAGAAAGAACATACAAATAAAAAGATGACACGTAAACCATTGAAAAAAAAATTCTGATAATGGACAAAATATCTTACACCCACAAACCTCTCTAAAACCCTACAAACAACAAAATAATAGCAAAAAATTGAAATAGGAACCTGAAGGCCAGCTCGGGAAGAGCGAGAGGTGGGTGGTTTTTTCTTGTCCTTATCTTTGTCCTTAGATGCTGGGGTTTTCCCCGTTAACAGACCCTTTGCCCCTTTACCCGACATTCTTTCAATTATCGATCTTCCCTCTATGCGATTTGCAGACTGATTTCGGACTTTGAACGGCCGCAGAAGGTGAAATAGCAAAGATCGACTCCGTAAGAGTAGGGACTGAAATTTATTGCATTCAAACCCCCAAAGTTTTGACGTTCTTTCTTTAGTAGACGACATTTTTTTTTTAAAAAAAAATTAACCGAACGTTGGTTTGGTGGACTCGACTAGCATTTACTTATTTTAGTGAGAGCAATAAGCTTTACTTTTCATTATGCTATGTTTGATAGATAAATCTATTTAGATGGCAATACGTGAATGTTAAGTATCAATATGCATATGATTAAAAATTTCTTTAAAAAACAGATAGAAGAGTGTTTAATAGTTTCTTAATTAGATAGATAATAGTGACATGTTTACTAATTAATTAACATTTTTTTTTTGGGGTTGTAAATATATGGAGAGAATCTTACCCACCCTTATACTTCATTGCTTTGTATGTTATTGGAAACAGAATTTAAAATTGATCAAATTGGCATTGATACCTGAATTCTTAATGAAGTAATTGGAAGCCAACTTTTAACATCTCTTATTATTATTATTATTATTATTAAGAATTTATTATTTAGCCCTCATTTTACTCTTTTTTCAATTTATTATTATAAAATTAATTTTAAATTCTACTTTTTCATGAAAGTGTTGTCATAAATTTTTATATAAAATATTATCGTACCAAATGTTGTGAGCTACTTGCTTTAAAAATGATATATAGAACTATATATATGACACTATATGATGTCATATGACTATGTAGCGTGTATCGATGCATGCTACATAGTTATGGTTTCACATGTGGTGTGTTTCGTTGCACGCTAAAGTAGTTATATAACACCATGTTATGCCATATTACATAGTGTTAGATCGGAATTAATACTAGCTCCGTCCTAAAAAGATAGTCCAGTTTCCTCTGTTGTCTATTCTAAGATATGATCCAGTTTTCTTTTTAAAAGTAGTTGAAATATTAGTTATCTTATATGTCTATATTTAATGCTCATAGTTATCAAAAAATAGAATTATTTAAATGAAATAATTAATAAACAAAGGGTATAATATATAAATGATGTTAAAATTTACTTTTCTAATGCTATTAAATAAATTTTTCTTAATCTATATGAAAAATTGAATAAGACCATCCTTTTTGGGACGGGGTAGTATGTATTAACTGGATCACACCAAATGTGATTATGTAAAAATTTATATAAGTTTTTTATGTAAGTGCAACGTGATTGTGTTCTTATACCTATATACATATACTACTATATCAAAAATGCGTATAAGTTTTATGGCATTATCGGAGAGCCTGCCGTTATAATACTTCCATCCCATATGAGTGTATGGATATACGCCACACGATTAAATTTGTGTGACATGTGCCTATACATTCACATGAGATGCAAGTCGTCTCAAAAGTGTTAACAAATTTTCAATGGAACGCATTATAAAGAATGAATAAGAAGTACATGACCTATATAGAAGTTGCTTTGGAAAAGGCGAATCACTTTGAGAAGTGAATTACATTTTCTTTTGGAATTCCCATGACCTGATGAAATAGGTTAACGATCCGCGTGTCATGTTCACGTGTCAAAATAAGCATCTCACAATGAGGCATATAGGGTTACTCTGATGTAACAAGAGCTCAATTTGTGTATAAAAGTTTTATCACGTAACTATAGGGTAACTTATCTAATTCTATACTGATGTGACATGCTATAATTTGCTATTCAAAAGAAACCCACTTGTGTCATATATCATAATAAATAAATTGTAGCGTACCACATATGTTGACAGTAAGATAAACTGTTAGTAATTTACAAAAAAAGGTTTTTGGTGAATAACGCCAAAAAGACTTTGGTTTCAACTCTCATGATACAACGGAACTCTCGCAATGTGACATATTCCTTTTCCAAAAGGAACCCACTTATTTTATATTTACTATATAATAAATAGTGGCATCCCGTATAGTTGAGGACAAGATAAACGGGCCATGAAACTACACAAATATGGTTTTTGGTGAGTATAGTGCTTGGGTGAAAGGACTTTGGTCTCAACTTTCATGATACAACGGAACTATATGCTCTTTATTGCCACAGCGGCCATTCGAGAAATACTCCGTTTGGCATCATCTGCATTCTAACTCCACAAGGGACACGCTTATTTTTTTAATATCAGGGGATCATATCCCAACTTATATTCGTTTTTCACCCTTATTTTCCTTCAAAAACATCGGGTCTGGAAGAAAATATTTCCACCCCTCCAGTTTTATTATTAATTTTTTAAAATGAAAAATTATTCTTGTTCCAGATGGGGGTAGCTGGACCGTCGGACCCTGGCTTCATTTGTCTTGAATCTTGATTCTATGTATTTCTTCTTAATGGATACTTCTTCCAGCTAAACTTTTTACTCCTCCAAAGTAATTCCTTTTCTTTTTCTTTTGAAAATTAACTTCCTTTTAGGGGGTTGGGGTTGATTGTTCTGTCCTTCAGTTCACTGTTCCTCAATTTTGCTGATTCTGGAGCAATTCATTCATTTTCCCCTTAAATTATTATTTGGTGCAGTTGCTTGTGTTTCTTTTTAATGGCTACTGCTACTTTTAGCCATCCCTTTAGTGTTGATGCTCATCTACACGATAATTCAAGTTTGCGGACACCTAAAGTGGAATACTCAACTGTTAATTTCCCTTTCAACTGGGAGTTTTCAAGACTAAATTCTTTCCCGAGTGTTGCTTCTTCTTCTACTTCCAAGGTATTACATTTCCAAAATTTAAGCAATGTTTTCTTTTATCTTTATTTTGTATGATAAGATGCTTGTAGTCTCACGGGCTTCTACCCTGTTCCGGCTTCTACGCTGTTCCGGTTTCTTTTATTCTTAACGCAATTAGTATGAAATCAGTGAATTTTTACTTTGGAGCTTGGAATTCTCTTATGGGTGTTATTCATCTGTATGCCCGTATAGTTATTTGCTCTGCGGAATAATCTAGAAAAAACCAGTAGAGTGTGTGTTAATTTGGTCCCCAAGAAGACAGAGACAAGTTAAGATTGAACTACACACTTTTTGAAGTCGAATATAGTGTCATGGATTCCGATTCCGATTCCGATATCTTATTTATCAATGTACACATGAAGCCAAGACCTAGTGGTTTTACAGCATCCAAGTGGACTTCCCACACAGTTGATTAAGGGTCCGATTGCTCGCCCCCCCTACAATCCCTTTGTAATGCTTCAAAAGGGGGAAAAAAAACAAAGGTACATCCATGAAAATATTAGTCGTTAAGCTTCAGAAAGATGTTTTTTGTACACTATCCCCCCTTTGCAGTACCTGTTGTATAAATTCCATATATTCTGAGATTAACTGTTTACCTGACTTGAGAGTGTTACCACATGGCATACTACACATTTTGCCAATTCTGATTCCTCAGTCCAGCAACCTATCGAGATCGGAAGAGCATTGATGTAACCCAATACGTGGTTGTTTGATTCTCATTATTGAGTTGAATTATAATGAGAACATTATAATGGGGTGAAATGAGTGGTGGAGATTAATGTGTATTTGAAATTTGTGGCTGTAATTGAGTATTTGTTAAATCGGTGGTAGGTAGAATTATAATTTGGTTTAAAAACGAGATTCAACCTTATAGAACACACTAGTCGTAATTTTGTTTGATTTCTCATGACTTGAGGAGAGTAGTTTTATTTCTCTTTCCATTGCATGCTTACACTTGCACGTTGTGGAAATAGAATCACTTTAGTTCATCATGGTTCCAAGTTTCCTTACATTGTGCATTTGTATTATTTGGTGGATTTTATGGATAAATCGTATTGCTGTGAAGTTCTACTTTCTCTTTTAAATAAATACAAATCATCTGGATTTGGTCCTCTATGACCTACTTGCACCCCCTCTTAAAAAATCATCATTGAATATCTTGTGATGGTGGCCACATTGTTTCATTTCTGAAATTGAATTGAGAAGTGAACAATTACACTGCTTGTATGGGGTTGACTCTAAAGATATTAGGCCTTTGACGTTTAGCATTTTAAGGTGAATTCAGAATTTTCTCAATTATTTTGTTTTAACTGCTGCAAGTTTATAGTGGAGAATATGCCTCTCCAGCAATGGAGAAACAAGATTGTACGTATGCATATAATAGAAACTTTGTTTAGTAGTCATGGAATATACATTCTTTGGTGTAGGAATATGCTGGTCGTGCAAGATCTCTGCCCAATGTTGATGGTTCCATCAGGGAGAAGGTGCCAACACCTATACTCGACATGATTGATAGTCCCATGCATTTGAAGAATTTGACTCCAAAGGTTCAGTTAACTTGTTCAATGAGTGATGATATTTTCCTGCTATTAATTTGTGAGATGAAGAAAGCTTAAATCTTCTACAACTCACCTAAATTTTGTCCATGCAGGAATTGAAACAACTAGCTGATGACATTAGATCAGAATTGTCATTTATGACGTCAGATACTCAAAAATCCTTTAAAGCCAGTCTCTCAGTGGTAGAACTGACAATTGCTATACATCATGTTTTCCATGCTCCAGTAGACAAGATATTATGGGATATAGAGGACCAAGTAAGTTATTTTATAGCTAACCATAAATGTTATAAACTTGCATGTATGTATTTGTATGTTGAAATGATCTACTAAGCGCGCTCGCTAGCATAAGTGATGTGGCACATCAATTCATTGTTAGATAAGTTAATCCAGGTCCAGGGATTAAATTAGTTTTGTTGAGTTGATGTATCATGTCATTGTTACTTTGTGTGAGCTGAGTTATGTGTTTATATATCATTTTTCTGTTGCTTAGCATAAGCACTACTCACACACACACACACACACACACACACACACACACATATAGATATTAAAACGTTATGAAGTCAGTAGTTGACATTGGTTCTTATTTCCATGTATTAACCATTAAAACATTCTAAGGTTTTGATTTGAGAATTGATTTTGTAAGAAGCGATTCTCTAATTTTATTATTATTTTTTATTTTATTTTATTTTTTTTGGGGTGGGGGGTGGGGGTGGTTTGTATAGTTGGAAAATACGGATAAGTTATGAACTTATGTGCAACTTATTTTAATGAATGAATCTGCGGTTAGAAATGAGTTTGAGTGAGAATTGGTTGTGAGAAAATAATAAACGATACAACGCTTAAGTAGATCTTTGGAAGAAGGAATCAAGGAAGTTGCTACCTTATGTTGCAGTTCTCTTTTGGGCTAATATGTTTCTGACACCATATTGTTTATTGACTTTGACTTTGATTTGAAGACATATATACACAAGCTGCTCACTGGAAGGAAGCCCTTTTCCCATACAGTTAGCAAAGGAAATGGTCCTGATAGCTCTGTATGTCACTTTGATAGTGATGAACCATTTCAGACAGGACATGGATGTAGTAGCGTATCTTCTGGACTTGGTAGTGCCCTTCACACTCTCCTTATCCATGTATCTAGCGAAATTTTATTGTATTTTTTCAGTTCTAGGAGTATGACTGTTATAAGCAAAGACTATCGACCTTGATTCAATTCAACATTTAAATAATTTTGTACCTATTTGCCTATATAAATATCAATATCCAAATGTCAGTAACTATTGCTTTGCTATTTGCCTATATAAATTAAGTTTTGCTGTTATTGTCACCCAGGTATGGCAGTTGCACGAGACCTACTGGGAAAAAGAGACCGTATAGTTGCAGTTATCAGCAATGAAACGACCATGGCCGGTCAGGTTTATGAGGCAATGAGTAATGCTGGTTATTTGGACTCAAATATGGTCGTGATATTAAATGATAGCCATCATTCGTTGCACCCAAAGCTTGAGCAAATCTCTAAAACATCAGTTAATGCTTTATCTAGTACCCTGAGCAAGCTGCAGTCAAGTAAATTTTTCCGGAGATTTAGAGAATTTGCTAAGGTACATGTCACCGGTATTCGATCAGGATTTAGGCATATGATGAAATGTCTTTCCTCTAGATATCAGAAAATGCAATCTGGATTTTACCCCATCCTCTGTTCTGTCATCATTTTAAATCTGTAGTGGACATTATTATTCCTGGCATTCATTTAAGGGTGATTTTTTCAGGTTCTTACTAAAAGAATTGGGCGGGGAATGCATGAGTGGGCTGCCAAAATTGATGAGTATGCTCGTGGTATGATGGGTCCTCCAGGATCAACCCTTTTTGAAGAGCTTGGTTTATATTATATTGGCCCAGTAGACGGACACAACATTGAAGACCTTGTGTGTGTTCTGCATGAAGTGGCTTCCTTGGACTCTATGGGCCCAGTTTTGGTTCACGTCATAACAAAGGATGATACAATAGTCGAAAATAATACAATTGAAACACCAACTAAGAATAATTCAGGTTTGCTGCTTCATTCCTTTTAAGTTCACACTTCCATGATCATTTGTACGTTGGAATGTGCAGTAACGTATTCTAGTTTTAGTTTCATGGAATTAATGAACAAAGTGATGTCAAGCCTAACACAGACAGAAAAGAAATGAGAAGTACAGGGGGAAGAGGGGGAAATCAGGAAGGGGAGAGGTACAAACAGACAGATGAAAGAGAAGTACAAATGAGATAGAAGAATTCAGTTGGTTCATTCTTCAAATTTTGCTAAGAAACAACTAAAATATAACTAATGAACGCCGAAAACTGGACAAGGAAATGAAACTATGATTATCTAAAATATAAGATAGAATAAAATAACTCTAAACTTGGAAAGCCTCTAATGTTATATGCAACAAGATCTCCACCAGAAAGCTTATATTTCTTTTTAGCCTTGAGCTTTTTACAACAATAATCCTACAGTATCCTTATCTTCAACAGTTAATATGCTAGTTCCTAGAAATAAAAGGGAAAGGGTTAGATTTGTTTTCGGTAGCTTGAGCAATTGTTGAAGCAGTCTTACCTTGAGCAATTGTTGAAGCAATCTTACCATATTCAATAAAAGTTAATGCGATATGCCAATTCTAGATACAGCTTCGTGGAGTTTCCGTATATCACAGATTTTATTTGGAGTATGCTGCAACTTTTACCTATCGGTAATGCTTGGCTTTGCTGATGTGATTTAGCAGGGTCTTGCAACACTGGATTACTTCATTGTGATGCTCGGCCTCGGACCTACAGTGACCGCTTTGTAGAGGCTTTGATAACAGAGTCACAGAAAGATGAAGATATTGTGGTGGTTCATGCAGGGATGGGAATGGAAACATCATTTCAACTATTGAAGAATAAATTAAAAGACAAATTTTTTGATGTAGGCATGGCTGAGCAGCATGCAGTGACATTTTCGGCTGGTTTATCACGTGGCGGCTTGAAGCCATTCTGTATAATTCCATCAGCTTTCTTACAGAGAGCATATGACCAGGTTTCACCTCTTTTGGTGTCTCTTCACAGCATGTGGATTAAAGCAACCAAGAAGTGCAGTTCTTTATTTTTCTCTCCCTTGTGATATGCGTAGGTAGTTCATGATGTAGATCGGCAGAAGATTCCGGTGCGGTTTGCAATTACAAGTGCGGGATTAGTGGGGTCTGATGGTCCAACACATTGTGGAGCATTTGATATAACATTTATGTCGTGTTTGCCAAATATGATTGTGATGGCACCATCTGACGATGCTCTCTTGCTCGTATGGTGACCACTGCTGCCCATATCAATGATCGTCCGGTGTGCTTCCGGTATCCCAGAGGTGCCATTGCTGACCTAAACCCTGATCCATGTGCCATAGACCCCATTGAGGTAATATTCTTGGATGTGTCGTGCTATCTCATGTTAGCCTTAGATATTGAGTTTTATCCATATATTGTATGGGCTATTAATATCGAACTCTATTCCTCCAAGTAGTTCAATTTCTCTTCTATAACAAATTATAAAATTATTTTGCAAAATGACTGAATAGTTGATCCTTGTTCACATCAATGTCATGATTATTATCAGTGATTATTTTTTATTTTTTGAAAGGAGAGAAAAAGAGACGGGGTCGGGTTCAAGACTAAATTTGTTGATCCTTTAATAAATCTTAAAATGTGAATTTTGCTGTACCTATTGAAGAAGATAATTATTGGTATTAATCTAGGAATTTTTTTTCCCAAGGTGTGCGTATGTGTGTGGAGCATTTGGTTGATGCAAACCACTCGACTTACTCTGTCTGTATCTTACTTGAATATATTGTTTGAGGATTTGGTAGAGTTTTTTCACCTCTTGTTAGTTCTTACGCACATTGTTCTTGAACTGTTCATCATTAAATTGTAGCACCCTTTTGCTCTGTCTTAAGTTCTGAATATGTCCTTTGTTGGCTTTCTGATGCAGATTGGTAAAGGAAAAGTACTTACCATGGGTAAAGATATTGCTTTACTGGGGTATGGTTCGATGGTACAAAATTGTCTTAGAGCTCATTCACTTCTTTTGAAGCTTGGTGTTGATGTTACTGTGGCTGATGCAAGATTTTGCAAACCACTTGACATAAACCTAGTGAGGACGTTATGCAAGAATCACGCTTTCTTGATCACTGTCGAGGAGGGTTCAATTGGAGGGTTTGGAGCACATGTTGCTCAATTCATTTCAATTGATGGGCAACTTGATGCTGGAATCAAGGTAATCTCTTAATTTAGCACTTGGTCATCCTTTCTTTCTCCTCTATGATGGACACTTTTGTTTGAGAATTGGCCTCCGGAATTTGTTGAGGCTCCCTCCCCACCCCCATCTCACCCCCTCCACAACCAAAAAAAAAAAAAAAAAAAAAAAGAAGAAAAAATCAGAAAGAAAAAGAAGGTTTAGTTTACCTCTAGAATGTTTTTCATGTTTTCTTTTTTCGTTCCACTTTAGCTTTAATCAGATGCAATTATCATACAAAATATAACATTGTGTGCCCTTGTTTAGCATGTGCTTAAAAGGAAGTCATCCTTATAAAATGACCCTTTTGATATACACAATAATGAAAATCATGGTTAAAAATGTTATGTTTTCTCAAGGGGTTTAAAATTCAAGTGGCCATTAGACTATCAAAATTTTCTACTAGTCAGCATACTTACTGAAGTGGAATCTTGTTATTTGATCCACGACTTACTGTTTGAAAAAAATGATCGAATGGATGACAGGACAAATGAAAACCTTTATGTGGTATTGTTTTATTGCTGCACCCCTTCATATCATCAAATCATTGCCAATTTGGAGAGGAGGATGTTCACAAATATGACTGTTACACCAAACAATGCGAAAAAGAATAAAAATAGAAAATAAACGCAACTAGGGAAATAACATAACTAACCTTTGTTTCCTCAATTGATTCACAATTTTATTTTCCATTTTGGTTATTTTAGTGTATAATGGTTTCTCTATTAAACTCATTTTATCGTTGTTAGCTGTGATTTGATTATCTGAGAAGGGTGTAACATCTGGCATGCAAACAGTTCAGTTTGCCACATTGTATTCTGTTAATTTTTTCAAAAAATTGTGACATTACAAAAGTTCAATAGCTATTGGGATTATCCAGTCCTTTCGAGCGAGAGCAATCTAACACATTCTGTTGCAAAAAAATATTCTTCACTTGTTTTTATGAATTGCAGTCACCACCATCCTTTGATACTTGTTCCTTTGAAATAAATTTGTTTATTTGGCGTTTGCCTAATAATTTGTAGTAATTAATTTTGCAGTGGCGTCCAATCACTTTGCCGGACAACTACATTGAGGGTGCAGTCCCGAAGGATCAACTGGCTCTTGCAGGGTTGAGTGGTAATCACATTGCTGCTACAGCTTTGAGTTTGCTCGGTCGTACTCGTGATGCTCTTCTCATTATGTGTTAGAATAGAAATATGAGTTGAGGAAATTTGTGTAAATTCAATCCAAAAAAATGTCTAGCTATCAACTTTCTTACATCTGTTTTTGTATAGGTAAGTTCCATTATTCATCCCGACTCATATACACACATCTATGTGAATGAGTTTGTGTAGTGTCTACAACAACAGTTGCAAGTACGGTATTTATGTAGTTAAAACGATATATTTTTCTGTCAATTGAATTAGTAATTGAATTTCATATAAAATAAATTGTAACGTGTGTCGTTGAAAAATAAATTCACTAGAAATATATGAATTACTTAAAAAACAAAAAACTTATATCTCTATAGGAAAATGTGTTCGTTGTTTTCAAAGAAAATGTGGTCACGTAATCAAAAGTTGGAAAATGTTTTCTATTGAAAAAAAAATGTCAATTAAAAAGGAGGAATTAAAGTGGAAAATTCTATTTTTTTATGGAAAATCTTTAGCGATCAAACACACCATAAATATTTTTGTAGGGAAATGTGGGAACTGATTGTATTAGATTGTCCGGGTTAGGAATATTATTTTGCAAACAGAATTTGATGCCATTACAAAACCAGAGTGTGGGCGCAAACGCGATAGTGGGTGGTCTTGGAGGGATATTGGGCCGATAACAATTATGGAACCAGAATGTGCTATCGTAGGTTTTTTCATTGCAAGGACTATGCTTCTTGGTATATAATGTAGATTATTGTTCTATTGTATACAAATAAATTTAAATTTAAATAATTGAATATATATTGTTGATTGCGCAGCATGCCAAACTAATCAGATGCTATATGATATATTTAGTTGAATTCTTAAATCATAAGATCTTAGCATGTGAATTGTTATGTGGTGCATCTCACATGCAAAACATCACCCAATCTAGAATCGTCATGTGTGAGGTCCAAAATCTAGTTATGACACACCAATGCTAGAACAAATTGGAAATGCAGGGGAAAAAAATGAAAGTGTTTTTTACCTCAAATTTATCTCAGAAAGTTTAGTTTGTTATTATTATGGCCAAGGTTCTAAAGAGCGTAAAGCGTGAAAAAGTGTCGAAATTAAGTATTGATGAGTCCGTCCGCATCTAAATGTACCAATACGTGATAAAAGCACAAGGTGACACATAGCATGGAGCCTAAGTTTCAAATATAGGCACTGCTTAAGTATTATCAATGTGAGCTTTTTAAAATACTGATTATGGTGAAAGAAAATTTTATTGCCACCATGAGCGTAGCTTATTTTGCCTCATGTTAATGTTACACATCACCATTTATTATTTAAATGAGACCCACTAGCATGTTCCTCGAAGTTATGAAACTAGTTTGATGATGCGGTGAAATAAGCCAGAGACGTGGCAACAAAAGCAACAGATGCTACTTTGACCACATCATTTCGTTGGGTTTTTAAATAAAATTTGTTGGTTCTAAATTATTTTCAGGTATACATAAAACACGTTTTCGTTACATTTACGATTCAACCAACAAATTCAAATAATTGTTCCTTCAAATTTCTTGATTGGTTAGGGGATAGATTAGGCATTCAATAATTGCACCAAACCAATTGAGAATATCTTGAAGCTCTTCATGCAACATTCGTGTATTGAAAGTTTGAAACGGGTGAATTAGTGATGTGATGCCCCAACTTGTTTGTTAAGATATGTAATCTTCAAAAGTGTAATGCACAAATGGTATGTGAATAGGCTTACCGAAGGAATGAAATTATTAGTCATATGTTTTCTCTTTCTTTTAGTCACATGCAATATGGGTGAAATTGAAACTTCACATCTTTTCTTACAAATTGAGGATTCTGGGGGAGGAGTATAGTAACTTGAAATCGGAATGCTCCAATCTAAGTTGTTTTTTTACCACTAAAACAAGCTCTAGTGGTTAAAATCTTTACTTATCTGAAATTCTAAATAGACTCTATTGAGGAAAATATAAAAAATAAAAAAGAGATCTTGAAAGTAATTCTAGGGACATTAATCCCTAGAATTTTTTGTTTTAAACTCAAGTTATATGAATGAGTGAACGAGGATCTCTTGTTGACCAAAACTAGGCTATGAAACAAAATGGTGGATTATCTTTCAACTTTGGTGTTCTGCTTTTATATATACAAATAAGATATTTTTTGCAACCAATTCAAATAAGATATTGACATTTTGTGACAAATTAAAATTTTAGAGGTGGCAAAATTCCAGTCAACTTATTGTGAAAATTGAGACACCCATTTAAAAATCTTGACACTTCAAAATTATAGCAGAGTCTCAAAATTTTTGGAGAAAATGGAATAAATCCACACCCATCACTCGTTTCTTTAACAAAATGCTTCGTTGACAATTAAAAATGTTCTCATGTAAACATTAAATTAAACACCGTAGTTGTGAAAAGTTTACTTATTTTTTATTCTTATAAATAAATATAAATCGAAAGTCAAGAAGAAAATTTTTTATTTTTGAAGAATAGTACTAATCTATTTTGCTTTTTAAGTGAGCAATTATTTAGAACAATGCGGAGAAAGAAATGGCACGTGAAGAAGAAAATTTGCTGTTAATGGATAATGGTATTTGTATTACTATCAATTAGATGTCTCTTTACAAACTCTACCATCACCTAACCTCATTTCATTTTTATTTATTAGACCAAAAAAGTACTATTGGAATTTGGAGAGATTATAAATAGAGGAATAAAGAATGTTGATAGCTTCCTCGTTATCCACTGGTCTTGCTTTGGTGGCTTAGGTTGAATTGTAGTTTACAATGTAATATAACATTTATAACTTTGTTACATAATCGCAATTTGAAAAAAAATAAAAGAAATTATTATAACTATTATTGTTGTTGTTATTGTTGTTGCTGCTGTTGCCGTAAGAGATGTTTTTCTCCTCTTTAAGCTCAAAAAAGTATTAAATGACTGTTTGTCTGTTCGTCTGTCTTCACAGACATTCTTCCTTTATCACGTTCTTCTATTTCAATCATCTTTTTTCTCCTCTTATTGCATCTCAATCTTACGGTAAGCATTCAATACAGAACGGCAGTGCCAGTCCTGTCATTTCTGGGGCCTTAGACGAGTCTTAAAAAATAGACCCCTATAACGAGTAGTGTAGAGACAGACCAAGGGGGTTAGAGGTGAGAAGAGTTTGGGGGCAGCGCCCCCGAAATTTTTTTTAAAATATTATATTTTTTTCTTTTATTTTGACCTTTAAGAGCTCTTATAAAATTATGTCAATCTCTGAATTCATCACTAGCCAATCTAAAAATTCTTCAATCCTAAACCAAACCAATAAACCATAAAACATTAAACATCATCCAAAATTCCTCAATCCTAAGTTAAACCAATAAACCAGTAACACATTAAACATCATCCTTTTAATTCATCAATCCTCATTCCTCAACGGCTCAATATCATGACAAATAACATAGTATTCACAATTTATGTAATATGTTTTATTGTTAAATTGTGTGTATTATGTAATTCTTTTAATCATTTGCATTGTTAATGGTATTACAAGTGCAATAGACAATATAGTCAATACTTATTTTTTTACCAATTCAATTATTCAAATCAATGCCCTTAGCCCTTTATTGTCTTAAACTAGAATTGGCAAATGACAATTCAATTGTTTTACCAATATGTTTTAAGTCCTAAATCCAAACTTACCTTATTGTTCTTGCCCTTTCAAATTCAATACTCAAATTTCAAACAAATAATTCCTCAATAATTCAAACCAATAAAGTGTTCTCAACATCAATTTCTCAAATTAATAGATTATTAAGAAAGCTTGACCTTTCCTGGGATTTTAGCTTTTTAAACACAGTATTAACATATATTTCTTTCTAATTACTCCCAATACTTCTCCCGAATCAAACTAATGAAAACATACGAAATTCTAGGTTTTTTTTTCTTCCTTAATATCGCCCACCAAAGTGAAATTTACATTTTTACACAAATAACAACATTACAGCAAGGATATAAACCCGAGAACTTTTAAAGTTTGAGAAATTCCTTAATTTTTCCTCCTGCCTTGTTGAATATAACGTAGATCTCTAAATCCTAAATGTACCTCAAAAGGGGAGAAAGTGAATTAACATATACAATTGCCCAAATCATGTAAATTACTGCAAATTGTTGTAAGAAAATCAACCATATAGACAAAACCCACAACAACAAAAAACTTGATCCAACACTTTAAAAGGGCTGGCAGAAAAACAGCTTGCTTTTCAGCTGGGTCAAACATGATATAAATTGGGAGTTTTCTTAGAAAGAGAAAAGCATAATTACCATGGCTCAGTCGGATGTAGATCAACAGATTTTACTCTTTCTGATCTCTTAGCAAGTTTCCTCTAATCCAATAACTCAAAGTCAGCATTCAGTAATCTGTAGTTCACATGCACAAGATAAAAATAAAGAACATAATTCACAAGAAGACAAATCAAAACAACTTCGTAACTTGATTTCCAATCTTAGTGGCTGCAGCACACCCATCCGGTCGTTAAAAGAAACATAACACGAATTAAATCCAGTATGGAAATCAGAAGTATCTCAAATGCATACTAAATTACAAATCTATTGAAATTTACAAACAACAGAAATTGAATCCTACGTTTCACTAAAATTGGGAACGAAAATATCAAGCGTCCTCTTGATCTATACAAATTCGAATCAGATTTCAACCAGATCGAGGAAGTAAAGAAATGCAAAAGCATTTTGTCACGCCCCGCTAACTTTTCAATATTTTCGAATATCTTAGGGAAATTTACAAATTCTGTAGCGGAAGCTTTTATTCAAATAACGGGGACGGGACGTGCGAAACAATCCAATTTATCTTATCTTACTGAGTTTAATAGATAAAGATAATTTCATAAGTTAACAAATCGTCAACCTTGTAAAGAAACATTACAACTAGGTTTTTCAAGAAAATATATAAATACAAGAAGTTGTATTAATAAACATATTTCATTGATTACCAAGGTAGGCCAAATCATTA
>CAVNYN010222862.1:0-18051 GCA_963692815.1 Nyctanthes arbor-tristis
GTGATCTGGTTGTGACTTTTTTTTTTTTTGGGGGGGTGGGTGGGTGGGTTGGGAAAAACGAAGTGGTGAAGCACAACATGTTGAATGGAGTAAGATCCAGACGCCAACAGACGAAGTGGTTGTGCCTTATGATACCTTAGCATCTATACCTGAAGGTGATCTTCTTATCCTGATCATGCTTGCAAGTCATTTTTTCAATTAAAAATAATTTGGATTTAGGAGGCTTGTCAATAAAACTAACTATTTTGGTTTATGCAGATCCTACAGAGACTAAAAGGCTCTTGGAAAAACTGGTGGTGTTAAAGCTTAATGGAGGATTAGGGACAACAATGGGATGCACCGGTCCAAAGTATGCACTACACTTATTTTTAGTATTTTCAAGGATATCTAAAATATGCATGTTCTAGTTTTCAGTTTTATATAGGCAAACTCAAAACTCAGTATCCTTTTGGTTTCCGCATATACTCCTGGAAATCGGCAAACTGAAAATAGTTGTGGTCGTATCGTAGTTGCTTTAGTAAAAAAAAAAAAAAAAAATCCTTGTTTTTTTGTCTGCTTGCATTTTCTTCAGCTTGTATTTGTGGGAAAGTGGATCTAGGTGGTGAATACTGAATACAAGAGTAATTTGGAAATGGTTATTTATCTGGTATCTTGCATAAATTATACATTTGTGGAATTCAGTAAACAGCTGAACTGACAGTGGGCTACATTTCCATATGCTCCGCCCACTCTTTTCATCTGTGCTTTATTTTCGTAGGCCTGGTCATAAAAGAAGATAAAAGTCTGTCATTTTTTAACCTCTTGAAGCATAACTTTCAGTCCATTGATTTTATAACCTCATTTCTGGAACATTGGCAGCCATAAATCAATAAAAAGAGAGTTCCAATTTATTTGGAGTTCATGTGAATTGTCTGTTGACTTGTGGAATATAGCTAGCTCTATCAGCTTGTTGGTTATATTAACATAATGCAAAGTTATGTGAACTTATTGCTGGTTGAACATGGCTAACTTTTCTCTCTTTAAGCACTGTTTTTCACCCTACAAAAACCTCATTTAACTAGTCATGCTCAGAGAGATTAATTCCTACCCCACCGCATCCCCTTCGCCTGTCCCACAAGACACGGTTTGTGATACCTTTTATTCCATTGCTGTTGTATTGTTCTTTACTTCTGTACAGGTAAAATTCATATTTCCATAATGCAGGTCTGTCATTGAAGTGCGAAATGGTCTGACTTTTCTGGACTTAATTGTCATCCAAATTGAGGTAGTAGGTTATCAAAGAAAATTATTCTGATCCCTCTTGTTTCATTGTTGCCCGCAACTAATAATTGTAGTTTTCTTTAGACACTCAACAAGAAGTATGGATGCAGCGTTCCCCTGCTTTTAATGAACTCTTTCAACACTCATGATGATACATTAAAGGTGAATTATATCTGCATAAGTGATATATTTAAAATATGGCTTTCCACATTTCATTTAAGTTAAATGTTGATCTGTTGCTTTTCTATGCTGTAGATTGTTGAAAAATATGCTAACTCAAACATTGAGATCCATACATTTAACCAGGTCTGTTTATCTTACATTATGCAGTCTTCTTTTCTTAGCATTGAAATAATTTGTTATGTTGTTGATCACTCTCTTACACTTTTATTTATTGATGTATTATTCTTTTATTACAGAGTCAGTATCCTCGTATAGCTGTTGACGATTTCACGCCACTTCCATGCATAAAAGATGCTGGCAAGGATGGATGGTATTTTACACGATTCAACTCTTTTGCTCTTCCAATACTTTGGTGTTTGATTAGTCGAATGCTTAAACATATACATCTTTTACTTTGAAGTAATTTTGAAATTTTGCTGTCTAAGAATCTTTTGGGTTATTGATCTCTTGATTTGAAATGGCAAATAATTGATTTTACCATAATATTCATGTTTGTTTTCCAGTCCCTTGTATAAATTTCTGTTCTCTATAAATTGTCTTTGTTTCTCACCATTGCCTTAACCCCTTTTGCTTAGGATTAATTAAACTAGTTCCTTTTTTCTTTTTGACTCTTACTGTTTTGGAACTAACGTTTCATGTACTTCAATATGAATTGTTGTAAAGATTTCCATGCATTTGTTCAATCTTTTTGTTTTCAGGACCATATTAGTTTGTTAAGTCAAAAATGTGGTAAACACAGTGAATTTGACTGGCTGACATGTTTAATTTGTGCTCGTTCTTTAAAACTCAAGATGTGGTTTGCTTTTATAGGTACCCACCTGGTCACGGGGATGTCTTCCCATCTTTGATGAACAGTGGCAAGCTTGAAGCATTGTTGTCACAGGTTTGACCCCTTGAATGCAGTTTTTCTAGAGGCACGAGAACCCTACATTTTACTAATAAAATGCCTATTCCTTTTTTGTTTTTACTCACAGGGCAAAGAATATATCTTTGTTGCAAATTCAGATAACTTGGGTGCTGTTGTTGATTTGAGTATCCATACCTGGTGACTTGAATTGAGTTTTACCTCATTGGAGATTATGTCCAAATAGTGTGTGCTCAAAAATAAATGTTTATGTGCGTGTTAGGGTCATCTGGCTGTTTTATTCTTTTATGAAATGTCTTAACTATTTAGCTACAAAAAGACAACTAGCAATAGCATTGCTGATTGGTTGTTGATTTTGTAGTGTTTGAACAATTATCTCCTTAATTCATTGCTTCAGAAATCTTAAATCATTTGATCAACAACAAGAATGAATACTGCATGGAGGTACTCTGAGGGGCTGCATACACCTTGAATCATTTTTAGTAATGATTGTTTCTAGAGCATTAAAACCGTGTTTTGCAGGTCACACCAAAAACACTGGCTGATGTAAAAGGTGGTACATTGATTTCTTACAAAGGAAAAGTTCAGGTACTCTTTATCAGCAAGTCCCCCCCCCCCAACCCAACCCCAGCCCATCCCAACCAAACACCAAATCAAAAGGAGTTACTATCAGCACTTGTTGCTTGTTGACAAGATAGGATGTTTATTACTGATCGGTCACATTTTGTCTTTGAAGATGTGTCCAGCACATTCAAGAAGTTAGAAGCATGTTCATCAGTTATATTTCATAACCATTGCTCACTTTACAGTTCATTTTCTTTGCACGTAATTTTTGTTAACAAACATATTTTCTGTCAGATTAATTATGATAACCTTTATGAAGTACCATCTGTTACAGAATCCATTTTTGCCATATATTTGGTGTTTTGGTTAATATGTCCTTTTTTCTTTTTGAAGTTGTAGCTCAATTAACTATATCACTCTTGTCCAATTTGTCACTTTTCGTAAATGGGATTAAGGAACTTGGTATATATTTTGCAGCTCTATGTACTATCTTTATGTACCATGTTTTAATTCAATTGCGGTGACTGTTTTCATGTATGTTTTACAGTTGCTTGAAATAGCACAAGTTCCTGACGAACATGTGAGTTGAGCACTCTCTCCGTCACTCTCCCCCAGCCCTATTGTTTTAATGTTAGCCCGATCTATTTATTGCTAACTACTCTAAGAGTGTGTGTGTGCTTGCGTGCGTGTGTGGGGAGCGATGATTTATTAATTGCTAATAAAGTTTAACATTACTCCAAGTTCCATAAAGGAGATAAATATTCTCTTTTTCCTTTTCTATTTCTAAGATTCAACTCCATTTTTGTATCACCAGCTTAGCCTTTGTTGAAACATAAGGATAAAAGATATAGAAGTATGATGAAGAAGCAGGAAAGAAATTGGCTCCAAAGTGTATTTATTCATTATGAAAGAATTATCAGGCCAAATTATGACTTATTACTTATATAGGGCATTGACTTAGCCATATATTTTTTATTTTTACCTTGTAAGAAGCCTGGAAGAGGTCCAAAGAGTTGGATACTTGGATTGAATATGTTATAATAGTGACCAAAAAGGATTGGCTTCCTGTAAATCTGCAGTGCTGTTTAGTTTTCGTTCTTTTGATATGAAAGCAGGTAGATAGTTGTTGGTTATTTAATTTACTGGTTATAGTTATCCTTCCAATGCTTGCCTGGGATGTTTGTTACTGATGTTCATGCATTTCCTTTTGAATGCAGGTTAATGAATTTAAGTCGATAGAAAAGTTCAAAATTTTCAACACAAACAACTTGTAAGCTGTGAAAGCATCTCATTCAAAGTTAATTAATTGTGGGATAATCATGAATGTCACTAAACTAACCTAATTATACAATTGGCGAACAAAACATGCAGGTGGGTGAATCTGAATGCAATCAAGAGACTCGTGCAAGCAGATGCCCTGAAGATGGAGATCATTCCCAACCCAAAGGTAACACTTCTTTAATAGCAGTGAATGAAAAGTGGTCATTTTTCTTGGGTAATTGCAATTTATCTAAAGTTCTATTCATTTCCAGGAAGTGGATGGAATCAAAGTTCTTCAGCTTGAAACTGCTGCTGGGGCTGCGATAAGGGTACGAAATCATGTCATTTTTACTAAATACTTCCTGTAATATGTCCAGCTGCCCTTTCCTTTCAGAAAGCTGTACCGTTTAACTTTTTCTTTCTGACATGCTTTGTCAATCAGTTCTTTGACAATGCGATTGGCATAAATGTTCCTCGCTCCCGCTTCCTTCCAGTGAAAGCAACTTCAGATCTTCTTCTAGTCCAAGTAAATCCATATCCGGCTTCTAACTTACGGCCAAATGTCAATTTATAAATCCCTGATTTCCTGACTTGTTTGCTTGATTTTGCAGTCCGATCTGTACACCTTGTCTGATGGATTTGTGATCCGGAACCCAGCAAGGACAAAACCAGCCAATCCTTCGATTGAACTGGGACCTGAATTTAAGAAGGTTAGATCTATTTTCTTTACTATTTGCTGCTTTGTGGAGTTTCATGTTTAAGCAGACAGTTAATGACCATTAATTTTTAGGTCTCCAACTTCTTAAGTCGGTTTAAATCTATTCCGAGCATCATTGAGTTGGATAGCTTGAAGGTGACTGGTGATGTATGGTTTGGGTCTGGCATTACTTTGAAGGTAATTGAGATTAATCCTTGTGCTTTTCAGTTGTCTTCTTGAGCTCTCTTGATATTGCATTTGGAGTTCACATGGCTAATTTATGACACTTCTTTGTTGGTCATACTGAGAGATGAACAGAATTTGTAACTAAGTTCAAGGTCAAGTTAAACAAAATGAAAATTTCTAACTAGCATGAATTTTTGCCAATGGTTCAATGCTTCCTCTATATATATTAAGCCCATCTTCTGAGTTTAAGCTTC
Organism: Nyctanthes arbor-tristis; assembly: GCA_963692815.1. Classification (NCBI taxonomy): domain Eukaryota; kingdom Viridiplantae; phylum Streptophyta; class Magnoliopsida; order Lamiales; family Oleaceae; genus Nyctanthes; species Nyctanthes arbor-tristis. Next base: position 5,270 of record CAVNYN010222862.1, read on the forward strand.
TCACTTTTGATTTACGTTTATGTTCTATTTGCCCAGGGTAAAGTTACCGTTGCTGCAAAGTCTGGTGTGAAGTTGGAAATACCTGATGGAGCTGTAATTGCTGATAAGGTAATAAAATAAATGGAACACTTGATTTCAGAATTCATTTGTCACTTAATCGGTAATTGGTTAATCCTTTTTTACTGCTGTACAGGAGATCAATGGTCCAGAAGACATATAAAAAGTTGTTTATTCTAGTCTTGGGCAGAACTGGCCGTATGAACTGATTGGATGCAAACGTGAGAAAAATAATTTGATACCTCTTCTCTTTATGCATTTAGTACCAAATAATCAATTTTGATTTGCTGCAAGTTGTGATTCGTGTGCTCCAGGCTACCTATGGGCTTCCCTTTCGTCAGTCACTAGCAGCAGATACCTTAAAACCCTTTTTGCGTCGGTGTTCTTGATGAACAAAGCTGTTGTACACATGTTATGGTATACCAAGTTTTCCTCGTGTGATCCGAGTTTGTTTCTGGAGACGTTGAATGTTTTAGAAATATTTGGTTTGCATCTGTGGTATAGTGTTACTTGTTTGCTATTAGTACTTCTGTTCAATTGCTGGAGGTGAGCCACAAATTTGTCACGATTCAAATCAGTGATAATTTAATAAATTAGATTATTGCACATAGCCATATATATGATGATTGTAAGGGTATATCGAGTTGGATTCAAAGATCTCATACAGATGGAACTAAGTATTAAAGGCGAAAATGCCCAAAAACGCGCTGATGGTATAAATAAATATTTACTAGTCTGCCAAATAAATAAATGAATTTCATAATTCTTGTTATTGTTTATTCGATCTGTTTGCATGTATGATTTTGGAAAATTGTCATTAGGTGTCACACTTATGCAGGACACGGACAACTTAAGAGTAAGATTAATGTACGGGGAGAAAAGTTAGGAGGAAAAAATTAAAGAGAAAAAATTTATTTTCAAATAATGTGTAGGGGAAAATTTGAAAGGAAAATATTTAAATTAGACACGTAGTATATAATTTAATTAGAGTGGATATTTTTGTGAGACAAGATCAATGGGGTAGCCCCTCATCTCCCCTGTCCGTCCCCCACCAAAGCGGAACTTTAGTCCTTAATTTTCATATATTATTTGAGTTTTGGGGGGGTGGGGGGGGGGCGGCGAGTCCAAAATATTAATTGTGCTCTAATGCGGTTTAAAAATATACACATCAATTACTTTTGTCATCAAATCGACCAATTTCCGTTAGGTTACAATTAAGGTTGAATATCCTGTGATAGCCAGTCTTGGTGGGCCTGAATGTTGAGGTTTTTGTCTTTATCACTGATTAATCAATCAACTTTCTCCTCCATCTGTCTTATAAAAATAGGTCTAGTTATCATTTTTATTTGTCACATATTATAGTCTATTTACATAAATGAGATTGAAAAATTAATTACTCTTTCAAATATACCCTTAGTCAAACAACTAGTTAATTTTTAATGCATTAAATAGAATTAATCTTTATTTAGTGTAAATTTTGTAATTTCAATAACATTAAATCACTCTTCTTAATCCCCGCGTAAAAAGCAACCAGGCCTATTTTTATAGGACGAAGGGAGTGTTTCTTATATTAAATAATACATCACCAGAACTTTTAAATTCTCTAGAAACCACCGTTGGGTTTGAGTCCAATTTTCACGTGTAATCAACTCATTTCTCACATTTTGAAAATCCTATTACTACAAAACAAGAGTTAAAATGTAAACGGGAAAATAAGGGTGCAAAAACTGCCCAAATGAAGTGTCTCTTTTGGTTTTTCTCATCCTTAATTTGGGTATTTTACCCTAACATTGTGTAACTTGTGGGGAAAATCTACATTTTGGGTTTTTCCTTATCACATTGGAAGTGCTTGAGGTTCCGATGCTTTCCGAAATTGCCGTGTGCAATTCGCACAATCCATTACAAGTTTCGATAGTGCTAAAAAAAATTTATAGTGAGGTTATTAGTTGAGATCAAAGTGAGGTATAGATACTTGATGTTTCCTTTAAAAAGAAATCAATTTTAGCACCTCTCCAAAATTACTGCATTTGATTCCAAGCAAAAGATATTCCCACTTGTCCATATTTGTACCAATTTTAAAAGCAACCAGAAAACATCAGTCAAGACGTACTCCAAATCTGGCTATCCCATGGCTTCCCTTTTCATACCATTCCTTCTACTCCCACTGACCCTAACACTCCTCCAAGTTTACTCAGTTCACTCCCATTACCACCCATCAACGCCTTCCCCTTATTCTTCCTCAGCCACCGCCCAATCTGAGTGGAAGCCAGCCCGAGCCACTTACTACGCGGCGGCTGATCCCCGCGACGCCGTTGGTGGGGCATGCGGCTATGGCGATCTGGAGAAGAGTGGTTATGGTAAAGCTACGGCTGGGTTGAGTACCGTTCTGTTTGAAAAGGGTCAGATCTGTGGCGCGTGTTTCGAAGTCAGATGCGTGGAGGATCTCCGGTGGTGTATTCCGGGTACTTCAATTATTGTTACGGCCACTAATTTTTGCGCGCCGAATTATGGGTTTGAGCCTGATGGCGGCGGAAAATGTAATCCCCCCAATGCCCATTTTGTCCTGCCCATTGAGGCCTTTGAGAAAATTGCCATCTGGAAGGCTTCCAATATGCCCATTCAGTATAGAAGGTATTCAAATCCCACTATCTTTTCTTCTTTGCTGATTAAAATGTCGGATTGAATAGTAGATCTTATGACCTATTAATGAATTTCCTTGTCATTGTAAATAGCTAACAGTGGAATTGATTTTAAATGGCTTCAAATTTGGGATGATCTCGAATCAATCACATAAGAACATGACAGTAGATAAAGCTATTATTGTGCATTTGATCCTACGGACGTGAAAATATGATCCGATTGTATGTTACACTGACTTGAGGATTCAATGGTAACATGAGAAAACACTGATGCTAAAGAAAAAGCAAAATTGGTCAAATATTGGAAGTCGTAAATAATATGAGCTTAAGATACCAAGCAACCAAAGGCGTAAAAAGGCCCCGAGTAGATTTTGGAGAATTCCAATGTAACATCAAGAATTTCTTAAAGACTTCCGGCACAGGCGCAGGAACAGGAACACTTCTACCTAAGCAACCAAAGGCGTAAAAAGGCCCCGAGTAGATTTTAGAGAATTCCAATGTAACATGCTTGGCTGAAGCTTCGAAATTGGTAAAAGATTCAGTTTTTAATTTCCAAGTGGGTTTGCATATGTTTATTTTTCTTAATACAAACGAGGTGCTTAATTCGATGTTGTCTTACCTTGCTGAGATATTGCCCAAGTTCTACTAATAGAAGAAATTATTTATTATTTATTTTAGTTACTTGTAACGTAATCATAATAAACTATAACCACAATAATAATAAAAAAACTAATACTTGTCCCAGTAGATTTAGAGGGTATTTGGACCTAAAATTTGGAATAATAATTCCTTCGGATAGTGCTTACTTGTTACTCCTCATATTGTTATATCAAGTGCCCACAAGTTCTTTAATCTTGGTTGATAACTATCAAATAATTTTATTTTTTTAAAAAAAAATAATAATAAGAGCCTGTGCGAAACCGTCTCTTATAAAACTAGTTTTGCATTTTGTCTGCGGCAAGTTTTCTCCCTTGGTCAAGCCAAGTTTATCTTATTATTCTCATGTTGGTTCACTTTTAGTGTGTTCTGATTCTTTTGTTGATGCTCAACAGAATCAAATGTAGAAAGGAAGGAGGGGTCCGATTCACAGTTGGTGGTGCCGGAATATTCCTATCAGTTTTGATAAGCAACGTTGCTGGTGCTGGAGACGTCACGGCAGTGAAAATCAAGGGTTCAAGAACAGGGTGGCTTCCAATGGGCAGAAACTGGGGCCAAAACTGGCATATAAATGCTGATCTGAAGAATCAACCTCTTTCATTTGAGGTCAGTACTAGTGATGGATTGACTATTACATCTTACAATGTTGCTCCTAAGAATTGGAGTTTTGGACAGACTTTTGAAGGCAAGCAATTCGAATCTTAAGCACTTCACCGGAATTAGATAATTTGTCTAAATTATCGAATTGGTTGGAGCTAGGGGATTGGGCTGGGGGGGGGTCCTACAAATTATTTCTTTTTTCTTTTATTATCTCTTAGATTGGAAGCTTTAGTTTGTCTATTAGATACAGAATAGAATCAAGTGTTGGAGGAGGATTCAGAGTCAAACTGGCAGTATCGGGACGTCATTTTTCGTTTGTCTTGGTGGTGATTGACTTGTTTTTGTTGTCTTAGACAGATGAAGTGAGTGCCTTAAGAGTGCCACTTCTTTGTAATCCGTATCAGAAAAATGTAAGATATCATAAATGCGTAATGGTTCCGACATTGAGATGAAAATGCTCCATGTTTGAAATTGTTGATGCTGAAATATGCATCAGAAATTGCAACAAGCTTTGCTCGAAACCCATTTCCATATCTTTAAGTTTGATCTGAATGTTGGCGTGTTTCTCCATCAACACAGGTTTCATTAAAAATTTTCAAGCACCGACACCTAGTGCTTTAACGGTATAATAAAGTGATAACTTACAATTTCATGTTCCATGATACGGAGACGGGTGATGTGGCATAATAAGCAACTTACAATTACAGGTTCCATGGTCTGAATTTTGACCTGCTTTCAACCATATAAAGAGTAGAATGTATAAACGGGGACAAGTAAATAAATTCCAGGAGAATTCATACTAATCATTGGAGATATTTTGCACAAGAACCTGAAAACCAGCTTGAACTTGGAGGGGATGGGCATAATTTTATACCTGTCATGCTAATCGCTATTTCAACTAACGGAAGTAGACTGTTACCTAAACAAAACCTACAAATGGATGAAAGACGTGAATTTTTCAAAAGTTGGGGTCTGCTGGTCCAGACTTCAAAGATTTGGAATGAAAGTGCAAATAGATGTAAAGGTTGAGGACCTTGCTGCAATTCAACAAAGATACAAATAGCAGCGCCAAAATAAATTCTCAGTTTTAAACACTAACATTCCATAAACCTCCTTCCTAAGCAATCTCTCCAGGTCGCGTAGTTTTCTAATATATATTTTATTTATGTCCTTGGCCAAAATTGATGCAGGCGTGAACATGACCAAAATTGATGCAGGCGTGAACATGAATAAATAAAAGAGCTCAAAGACAATTCATTAATTCTTAAAATACCTGAATTGAATTTACCCTCAAATATTCGTTAATTCATAACAATGTCGAATGCTTGGAATAACAGAGAAAACATTCAAAATGTTTTTATTTCATATTCAAAATTCACCGACCCTAGCAAACAATAGAAGACAAATACAGATAAATGCATCACAAGAAAAGGGACTAATACGCAGTTTCAATCTAACATCATATAGTGTTATGTGACTATGTGGCGTACATCGGGACACGCCACATGGAAAATCACAACCATCTGGCATGCATCAATGGCCATATAGTGTCATACATATGGTACTAGAACATTTTTAGACTAATAATACGGCCATAATAAAAGTAAAGACCTAAATAACACAACATTATTAGAAATCCATAAGACCGAGACTACTACTAAGTAATTTTGTTTCAATCACGAAACTCCAAATAGGCCAAAGCACGTTCTTGTACTCCATCAGAAATACTAAAAGCAGTAAAGCTCGCGCTGCCAAATGAAAGCGGGAAACATTAGTAATATAGTTCAAACGTCAATGATAGAACTTTTTAAGACATGAATATAAGCAGGAAGCTGAAGTTGTACTGAAGATCCAAAATTGGATTACAATGCAAAATGATACATTTCCAATCAATCACCAGGATAAGCATCAAGTGAGTCCAGTCCGCTATGCTAGGAGAATGCAAAATGGTAGAAGACAATCTGATGCCAAGAACATGGCACCCGTTCTACTAATTACGAACAATGAAGACCGAGCTGAGAGTCGGAGCAGAGAGCAATACACAAGGTCAAAGAGTGTTGTCAAGAACCTAGGCCCAAGAACAAGAAAACTGGCCAATGGCTAATTGTTGCCTGATCATCTGGAGCCTAGACAAAGACACTCCACAAGCACCTAGATCTGAGGTCAAAATGTTGTCAATGACATAGGTGAAAGTTATGAGATATCATCATTCCCGTTGCAGAATATACACCCCCAAAGCAGTGACTGTATATGCAAAATCAATACAGCTCCAGTTGGCCCCCATGTATGCCCCGTCCCCCAAGAGACCCATTAGACGGTAAAATTATGGCTCCAGCATCACTCCAATTTTATATCCAGACGTTGGAACTAGCAGGCAAGGATAAGAGGAAAAAAAATAAATAAATAAAAATAACACAGGTATCCTCCTGGCTAACGTCGTCAAATGAGATGGAAATGAGGAAAAAAAAGAGAAGAAATTCTTACTGGCGAAGCTTATTATTCTTTGCAGGCCTCCTCACATCTTCCACGACAGTTAACAAATGATTCAGTGACCAGCGTGCCCCGCATTCAGGTGTAATTACTGTCTTGTTTACTGAGGAAGGCAAAGAAAAAAAATTTGAACCTTTTCATTTAATGTTTCTTGAATAAAGAACAAACATAAAAATATATTAATTAATAGAAATGAGTTTCAAAAAAAAAAAAAAAAAGGAACAAAGACTTATTGTGCAATTTAAAGGATTCAAGTATAATTTTGGATTTTACAGTGTCAATTCATGCTTAAATGCCGATCTCTTCCCTATCATTCACGCGAAAGAAATAAATAATGTTAATTTGAAACAGTATATTTATCATTTCTAATGGTATTAACTTTACAAGCAGCTGAAGCCATGTAAGCACCAGCAAAACATAGCCAACCTATCATTTCTAAGTTCCATAAACATTGAATACCGAGTTAATTAATATGTGAAATCATAGACAAGCACAGAGTTAGCCTTTTCTGTCTCAAACCAATTCCTCAATCTGTATCGTATATACTTCCAAATGCACTTTGTTGAAAGCTTCCACAATCAATATAAATAAGCAATAAGAATAACCACCCAGCCACAGCCTGTTCGAAATCCAAAAGAATCTCAGAAGCACAATTCAGAAAGATGCAGAATCACAGTCGAAAAGTGAAAGAGCTTAACAGCGATCTCAGCTATGCAACCCACCACTGCTTGTGAACGCAATTTTCTTGGATAGACAAAGCAGAAATAATTCTAGGGTTACAGCTCATATACATTCATGTCTGAACCTAAATACAATTATGCAACCTATTAGCAATAAATTGGTGGACACTTCATCTAACACAACAGCACATTCTTTACTCTGAGATCTCAAAGATAGCTTATTAGCTAGTGGTAATAAATGCTGACAGGTTTGGTACCTCTGGCATAACAAGAGATAAGTTATAATGGATAACTATCTACAAGTCTTAATATTTTTAGACACAACTCTGCCCAAGACAGCTAAGTTTTGAGCTATATTAATCAGAAGACAGCATGCATTATTAATTTCAGATGTAAGTAAGAAACGTACATCTGACATTAACGCAAAAACTACAAATTAACCTTTCAACAGTTCTAAAAGAATTGACTTATTCACCATTTACCTCATCAAAGCATGGCATTGCATCAGCTCGGTGTCATGCCCCTTTGATATTTGTAACGTTAAGAAGCCTTTGGAAACAATATTTAAACAAGTCCATATACTGCAAAACTCATCAAAATCAAAAATGAAAAACAATTCCAAACAGCTTACAACCATTCCCACAATCTACTAAAAGGACTTCACTGTTTGCCTCTGTCAGCAATTTGATAAGAAAATAAGATTTATCATCTGAGTCAACGCCAAGGTGATGAAGATCCAGCAACAATGGGCCCAACGTTCTGCATCGTCGATTTCAATCGTTGCTGTCAACATCATCATACGCCCCATTCAGAAATTAATAACCATGTTTTATGTCCTTCTGACATCTTTCTAAAACACAAGAACAGGGAACCTTGTTCACCTTTTTCTTGATAAGCACAGATATAACATTCCTACAAAAAATTCCCCTGCAGCCAGAGATGGCAAGAGTTAATAGAGGCAAAATCTGCATTGTTCTCTTTCATGATCTTACTTTTCATCGCATTGTCATACAGCTCAATAAATTAGTTCAGTGTCGTTTTTGATGAACACGGCCTCAAAAAAGGAATTCTTTCTCTTCTTTGAGTTGTAAATATTTCAGCCAAAAGAGTCTTTGTCACATATACTGGGGCCCAACGACCGGTCATCACATAAAGACGTCAACCACTACATGTAAATTGTGGTCATTAATCAAGTTTCTCCAACCGTTCTCAAACTCATCAGGTTTAACAGAGTCATAAAAAATATTCTTCAAAACCTTCTTGATTGTTTTAAATTGAGCAAGCTCTCCTATTGTTGTTAGAATTTTTTTCATGATATGCAAAAGACACACAATGCCACGAATCTGGAAAAACTTCACTAACTGTATTCTGGACAGCTTTGGACTGGTCTGTATTTACACAGCCTTCAGAGAGTGGCCCAACATACAGGCCAACCATGATTTTAACAAGCACACAAAGGTATCTGTATCCTCGCTTGATATTAAACCACAAGTAAACAACATAGAATCACCATTAACACCAACAAACATAATGAGTGGCAAATAATAACCATTTGTTAGACATTTGGTATCAACTGAAATCACGTCACTAATGGACTCATATGCTGCCCTGCACCTTGCAGACACTAACAGAAAACACGAACAACTTCGAACATCTAATGCAAAGAACTTCACAAAACTTTTTGCTTGCCCAAGATACTTATAAAATGAAAAGCTTTTTGGTCAAGAGAAATTACAGATAAAGGAGTGCAGAAAAATTAAAGATAAAGGAGTGTTGAATTTCTAATTCACAATAACATAAAACCTAGAAAAATGAAGAAATAACAGTTAATAGTCCTAGACGGGGCAAGGATATGTTTGTTTTATATTATCAACTCTCTCATGAATAGATAGATACATTTAATCGTAAAAGGAAAGAAGCTGTTAAAAGATAGATCGGAGATCATACATGCTTGTAAGACATCCTAATAATCTCCCATTTTGGCTTGCCTCCTATTTACTTGAAACCAGAATTATTTATATCCCATCAACGCGTCCATTCCAAATTCTTGACTAAGTGAAAGTGGAACCTGTACTAGTTCCCTGCCAGCTTGGCCCTCTTCAAATTTTACAGCGTTACCAGAATCACAGAATAATTTGGAATAAAATCTAAACGGCCTTCTCATAATTGAAAGCAAATAATGTCAGAAAAACAACTTGTGCGGCATTAATAGAAAGCACTTATATAAGACACAGCTAAAGATTCTTATATCTCTTCACATCAAAAGATTCTTATATCTCTTCACATCAAAATTGGATGTGAGAACTTTGTGATTTTGCCAACTATCAGTACAAGTGTCAGTATGAATTTCCCGCATATCGAGAATTAAAAAGAAAAAATCAACCCTCCACATAACTACAATGACAAAAAGATTTACTATCAGGTTAATGCTAACAAGGGAAGCACCTGCAAAGAATCCAAGACACAGGATAGAAAAAGCCTCAATTGGATGCGAAGAATTCTACGTCCATCGAGAAACCTTTTGTTTGTCCAGGATTATCCATTCCTCAGGGGTATAAACTAAAATTGCATCACTATGGCTTTTGATTTGATTCAAGAAGCAGCGCATTCAGCATGATTTGGACTGCAGCATCATAAACGACTCCATCATAGTGCATCCCATCCATGGTACAGTCAGTCCCACATAGTTCAGTCAGCCAACGAATATCCAGTTTCAAAAGTGGCCCTCCAGATTGGCGCAAAAGCTTAGTTCTAGAGAGCTCATCATCATAAGCATTGCACACAGCGTCATTCATCTTTTCCCTCTTTTCCTCTGTGTTCAACATTGAATTTACCAGTACTGGCATCCCAAGCCAGAATAAATGTGGTGAATGTATCCACACCGACTCACGTGGACCTCTATCAACAGAATCCGTATCCCGAAAAACTGGTAAAAGCGCCACTACTGAATCCTTCAAAGCTGACAATGAAACACCAAAATCTGATGCATTGTTCACGTGCAACATATCCCATAACCCTGCTCCCATCAAGATGACATCTGGGTAATTCTTATTGTCTTTGAAATCCACCATCACCTTCGTCAAATTTCTCACATAAGGGGCCCATTTAAAATCCAGCTTCATACCAATTTCATCCACAGTTATGGAATAATCACTATGTCTCTTAAATAAATCCCCTCTGATATCCTGCATCCCCTCCAAACCCAAAACCAACTCTAACAAAGATACCACCATTAACCTCGCTTGAGAGTCTCCGGCAACAACTACCCACGATCCATTTAACAAAACCGACACCTCAGGTTTCTTCAACTTTTGAAACCCACATTCAGCAGAGTTTCCGGACTGCCTCCATTTCCACAACTTCTTCTTACAAGCATTATCACTATTTCCATCAATAGTAGCATCAACACATTCACTGAGATTATTTTTGTACATAACAATACTATGCAGGGAAAAAATGCATGAATCATAGACCATGGAAGAAGATGTTGCACCAGTCGTCAAAGACGAATCAGAAATAGATGAAGGACTGTACAGGAAATTAGAAATTGAAGGAAAAAATGGAGTTAAGTGCACACCAACAGCAAGTGTAATGAAGAGGGCGCAACTGAAGAACAGCATCTTATTCCGGCTTAAATGCCACCCTGCCATACCCATCGGCACGAACAACACAATCCCAGCTGCCAACAATCCGAACTGGACAGCTCCAAGCATTTCTCTCACTTTCTGAATCCAAATCAGAAATAATAAGCAAGAATTGATACGAGATTTCGATGCAAAAGAGTAAAGTTTGATCGTTGATGGAGTTTGGGGGGTGAGAGCGACGGTTCAACAGGCAGATCGAAGTCGAACTGTAAAATTATAATCTTTCTGCTGTATTTGGAATATTGGGGAATGGAAATCGCGGTCTATAGCGGTGGTTGGTGGCCGTTTCCAGAGTAGTCCAAAGGTTTAACGGAGGTGCTATACTCTGTTATGATGGGAACGGAATCGTGGCTATATTCGGACTTTCAACGGGTCGGATCACCATCCGAACCTTGAATCATTTTTGTATTATATTATTATTATTATTATTATTATTATTATTATTATATCATTATTATCTGAACTTGAACCTTGCGGGCATTAAAGAATAATTATTCCTTTAAGTTTTAATTAATATTTAATGTGTACCACTAATTATGTACTAATTATTCTGGAAATGATGTTCCACTTTGTTGCAAAATGGATGTGCTGCAGCGGACAAGTTTGGAGGAAAAATTTCTATATAGAAAATTGATTACATAAGCTACACATATATATACATATACATATATATATATATATATAAATGACTTAGCATCATATGTCTCGTGTTGTAATGATATCATATAGCGGTGTAGTATAATATCAGTCACTGTAAGCACATTATCATCTCTACAAATCATATGATCAATGGCTAACAATATATCATATTATTTGTCTAACAGCACTAGACATTTGGTGTCTAATCAAAATCACATATGATAAATTATAAAGTGTTATTCATAATCAAGGTTTATTCCCGTAAACATATGTAATTATATCGTTTTCCACATCAACAGATATATGATGGTAAATATCTTTCGAGTGATGTTACTTTCTCTTGTCACCTTCTTTATTAGGTGACTTAATTTATAAAAATTTCAAAATAATTGCGGGAAAAAAAAAGAAATATACACAACAAGCGTTTCGAAAAAAGACATATACACATCAAGCTTAAGTTAGAAAGACATTTACACCACACCAAGTCACATGATAAGTAAACAAATAAAAAAGGGAGGCATTATTCATATACTTCATCCCATAAAAATATACCACTTTGTTTTTAAGTTATAATAATAATGAGGGTAATTTACACAAAACGTTTCTAACCTTTTAATTTTTAATAGATTACGTCTTTAACTTTTAATTCTACTCCTAAGGGTTCCCAACCTTTTCCAAAATCCTTAGTCAGATCCCTATGGACGGAATCGGCCAACTCTAGCCGTTAGTCAACTCTTTAACTAGGAGCAATTTTAGTAACATATAAAAAATGAATATTTTAATTAAAAACAAAAATAAATTAAAAAAGAAAAAAAGTAATGAATATTTTAATTAAAAAATAAAAATAAATTAAAAAAGAAAAAAGGTGGGGGTGGGGACTCTCCCCACCCGCTGCCATTTCCGGCAGCCCCTAAAAATTTATTGCCATTCTGACAACTAAAGGGTTGTTGAAAGTGGCAACCGGGAGAGTCTTCCCCCCTGTTCTTGCTTCATGAAGCAAGAACATGGGGGAAGACTCCCCCGACTGCCACTTAGGGCTGTCGGAAATGGCAGCGGGTGGGGAGAGTCCCCACCCCACCTTTTTTCTTTTTTAATTTATTTTTTAATTAGTATATTTATTTTTCATATGTTACCAAAATTGTCATGATCAAAGAGTTAACTAACGGTTAAAGTTGACGGGTTCGGTCCATAGGTATTTAATTGGGAATTTTAGGAAAGGTTGGGGACCCTCATGAGTAGAATTAAAGGTTAGTGACGTAATATATTAAAAGTTAAAAGGTTAGAGACGTTAAGTGTAAATTGCCCTTATGATAATAATTGAAATATTAATTTTCTTATATTTTCTTATTTAATGTAAATTGTTATCAAAAAATTAA
>CAVNYN010222873.1:0-15663 GCA_963692815.1 Nyctanthes arbor-tristis
TGGGGGGGGGGGGCGATCCCCCAATTTTGCTGTCAGAAATGGGGGGATTCACCCCCCCTTTTTGGCCACCGGAATGAACCATTCCGGTGGGCGGCCGTTGGCAGTACTGCCGGCAGCAAGGGAGACGTAGGGTAAGTTTTTTTAGTTTTTTATTATTTTTAAACATTTTTAAAAAAAGTTTAAAATGTTTATAGGGGGTATAATCGTCTTTTTTATAAAAATTTGGCCGAACAGTGGCAATATGGACAATTTGTGTGCATTTTTGAAAGGTTGGGGGCTGTAGTGTGTCTTAAAAAAGGTTGGAGACGAAACCGATTCTTAACCTAAAGGTTGGGGACGATTTGCGAAATTAACGCTAATATATGTTAAAGGTTGTCAATTTGTTATTCAAGTTGTCATGATGACATGATAATCAACATAGAATTTTTTAAAATTATTATTTCAAGATAAATTTTGAATGCTAGAACTTCTCTGAACCATTAATTTTTTTGCTTTCTTGGATTTTTATTCGATCATGAAGTAACAATTTTGTGTTAACGGAGTGCCATTGTGGCAACGAAATAAAAAGTCAATGACCTAAGTGTTGGCAGTTGAAGTTGAATGATCTAATTGTTGTTAAATTAAAATTTAGTAATCTAATTATAAGTAATCAAAGTTGAATGATGTGTTTACAGATGGGGGTGAAAGTTCGGGTGGCCCATTTAATTATTAATGACGAGGTTAATTTGACCCAACCACGCGGGGTCACCCAGCTGCACGAGGCAATATTTCCATATGGAAATTTTGGAGTTTGGACAGATATATATCCAAAGACTAGTCATGTCTTCGGATTTGCAGCTAGGACTATCGTACATTGTTATTCTCAATTAAAAAAAAAAAAAAGGTAAAATAAGAGTGGAGAGTGGGAATTGGGAAGGAACCATTCATGTGCATGCTTACCAGATGTATAATTGATTGATCTTGATCTCTTATCAACTGTCAAGCAGCCTTAAACACAATTTTTCTATTGAAGGGATCGTCCTCCATGACATAGAGAAGATGGCTGATGTGGCAGCTTATGTGTCAAAAGAAAGGCCCAAATTAACTGCCACGAAATTACCTTCTCTTTTCTTCATTGAAAATCCCAAATGGAGCACCACCATCTTTTTTGTCTGAAATCAAAAACCCACCACCCCACCGTTTGAACCAGATCGGAAGAGCACAGAGGACGCCCAAGACCCCTTCACCACCACCGCCACAAATTGGAAAGCCATAGAAGACCCGTCTGAAGTCGGAACCGCGCTGCAAAAATCTGCCACCCCCGCGCCTCAGGTTCTCCACCGCGCGCAACCCCGAAGGAGAAGTCTCGGTGTCGTTGCACAGCCCCAAGCCGTCCTCCGTTGTCAGCCAGCTCCAACCCGTCTGAAGCCGTCTCTCTAGTTCGCCTCTAGGTATGGGCCATTTTTCCGTAGTCTGTTCAAACTTAGTAACATTGACGGCAAAGTGTAACTTTTCATTTGTAATATAATGATAATGATGACAGCTTACTCTCAATACTAGAAAGTTCCATTCATCTATTATTTTTAAATTGCCTTGTTCTTTTTAACATTTCAATCAGAAATATTAAATACATTTATATGGTTCCGGTTTCGACAATGAATTCCAAAATCCAGCCAGTTTACCCAGCTTTTCTTCTCAGAGAATAGTAGGCGGCTACGAATATTGAATCTCGAACAAGAGTCTTGATGTCTCAGGCAAAATCTTGCTCTTCACTATTTGTTGCAGATTTCTGATTTAGTTTAGGCTTAAGTTTTTAGTGTTCTATGTTTATAGAGATTCTGGCGAAAAATGAATAATTTGCAGTGGCTGCGTATTTGATGGGAATTCAAGGACAAAAACTATATGTGAATAATTTTTGTACTAGTTATAAAAGAGGACTTGCACTATGTTCATACTTATGAAACTTTCAGCCGTTCAAGATATGCTTAGAGTACGTATTTTCATTTTTAAGTTCAGTTGTGATGACTAAGTGATCAGTTTGTTCCTCTTTATTGTTTTAATATTCTATTAATTGTAACATAACCAACTAGCAGCGCAATGTATTATGAATTGAACCACTGAGTATTTATGGTTTTCGCATTCTTGGTGTTATCTGAGTTCGCTGTTATGCCGAGATATGTTATTGGTCTCTCGGCAAAAATGGACATCAACAGAAAATATATTTAGTTCAATTCTTTTTCCAATTCAAGGTGAAAAATAAGGTTGCTCTGTCGGCAGGACGTGTAAAACCTTCATCATCTTCATTCCAGTGCTTCTTAATAAACTGCTTTAGCAGAACCACTACTAGGTAAATGTATGCTAATTCCCACAAGACTGGAACTGAGAAAGAAAAGAAAGGGCGGCAAACAGTTGAGAAAGCACCCCAAAAAACCACCACATATTCTAACACGGAAGTGAAGAACACAACTCCAAGCAAATTTAGAATTAGAGTAAAATGAAACTAACTACCAAAATGATACAAAGATATATCTTCATAGAGATATGCATCCATTGGCCATCAAAATAGGAGACTCAGATAAAAATGAAAATCCCAGAGGCGAGGGGGCGGCCAGATTTTGACGTCCCGGTTTCGGCTTTAGACGGGTCTTCTCCGGTGTTCCAATTTGTGGTGGTGGTAGTAAAGGGGTCTCGGGCGTCCTATCTGATTTTGGGGGTCTGGTTCAAAAGGTGGGGTGGGTGGGTTTTTGATTTCAGACCAAAAACATGGTGGAGGGCTATTTGGGATCTTCAATTAAAAAAAGAAGGTAATTTTGTAGTAGCTAACTTGGGCCTTTCTTGTGACACATAAGCCCACCACATCAGCCATCCTCTCTATGTCATGGAGGACGGTCCTTTTAATAAAAAAATTAGCCTCAAGCATGTATAAGGGCAATTATATTACCATCAAGAATTTTACACCGCATTATGAATATACTACGGTTAAAAGACATTTTTAATTAATACACCACTATTCATTTACACATATACCCATGAAATTAATTATCTATAATCAATGTATAAAATCACATTAAAGATTTATATTCCTAAATATATTACATCTAACACAACATATGTTTTCTTTTGCATTATTTGTAAGTCAAAATATATACAAATTAGATCTTAAATCGAAGCCCTTAACATGAACATTAATTTGAGCTAATTTTCAAGTGCAAACTACTAACATAAGTTCGTATGTAGAGTTAAAAAGATAATCTCTCAAAGTTAATTTAATAGAATCCTAAATCATCTATAACTTTTTAAATTGGATTTAGTTAATTTATTTAATTTAATTAATTTTTTTTAAATTGAAATTGAATAACAAAATACTCCAACATTTTCCTTCTTTTTTTTTCAGCGTAAATATTCTAACTTTTCAAATAACTCAAATATAAATGTATAGATTTTTCAAAACTTCCAATTTATAGCATTTCGGTCTTACAAAATTGAAATTAGATTTTAAGTTAACACCATTCGTTTATTATATATTTTTATTTCAATTCAATCACATGTTCTTAAGTAATATTATAAACCTATTTATACTTTATAGAAAGCAGTATATATTAAAATAAAAAGAAAAAGGTTAAAATCATTCTTCATCAAACGTCTAAAAGTTAGGTACTAAAATGAAACTGTAAAGAAAATAAATCTTTAAAATCTAAGGGGATGTATTCAATTTAGATATTTAAAGACTTTTTAAGACTCAACAAATCTTAAGGTATTTAATTAAGACTTTTTAAGACTTCTTAAAAGTCTTGAGGTATTTAATTGAGACTTTTTATGACTTTTGAAAAGTCTTAAAAAGTATCAAGATATTCAATTGAAACTTTTTAAAAGTCTAAAAAAATCAACAAATATTTAATTTGTCCAAGACTTTATGAGATTTTACTATTTCTTGGGTTTCTTGAGACTGTTAGTGGAAAATATAAATAGCAAATCCCACCACAAATCCTTCCTATATACGTGGGATTCTTGCACGTGCTGTGAAGAAGGGAAAAATGCCACGAAAGTGGAGAAAACGAACTGTACCTATTATTAACTTTATATATTTTGCATCATATGTTTTCTAGTATTTATTATCTTGGAATTAACTTTCTGCATTGGAGTTAATAATTGTTAACTTTACGATTTGCATCCATATTAAAAATTGTTAACAATTATTAATTATTAATTGTTCACCGATTCAATTGTTTAACCACACATCATAGCGTTTTCTCATATGTATTATTAATTATTAATTTGAAATTTATTTCTATTTACAGTATATGCAATTCAATGTCAATAAGAAATTTGTTTCATACACTATTTACAATGTCATTATATGAAATTCTTTCTTCTGGACTCTAATAAAAATAATTGGTGATTTGTTTTCCTAATTATTATTAATTTATTAACATCATGTATTTACAAAATTTTTCTAATAAAAAATGTACAGAAATTTTCAAAATTTATTAACCTCATGTATTTACAAAAAAAGTTGTTTATGATAATATTATAATTTGTACAATTTGAAAAAAAAAAATGATTGTAAGAAGGTTTGAATAGGTCTTCCAAAATTATGGCAGGTGATTGATTACTAAAAAAAGGGAATTAAAAAGAATAATAATTATTAAAAAGAATTCAAATTAAGAGAATTACGATTGTGGTGGAAGAAAAAAAAGATTAAATTTAACAATAGTTATTAATGGAATTTTAGTTATGGATATTTAAAGTAAATAAAGAAATTAGTTTAAAATGTGGTGTTGAAATAAATTTGTGCAGTGGGAATATAATATACCCATGTATAATTGATTGATTTGATCTCTTACGAACTGTCTGGCGGCGCACACGGAGTGCAAAGGCCAAGAGAACCGGACTGATAATTGATGATTGAATTGTGGATAGCTCCATTGTGGACTGTGTTTTTCTTTTCTAGTAAATGACATTATTTTTGACTTACTATTGTAGTGTTGTGGATTTAATCTAGCAAGTGGACGGATCGTTAATAAGTAATATAGTAGTGAGTAAAGTGTCAAATTCCAAGATGACTGAATCTACTAAATTCACTTTGGTTGATCTTGGTTTTAAATAAAAAACACACAATAAGATTTTAAAAATAATTTTGAGAAAACTAAAAACGATATACGAAAATAAAGAGTTAATATTATCTACAAATCCTAAAAAATAATAAAATCACAAAAGTGCTAGAATTTCCAAATCACCACCGTTCTCATGATTAACTCTTGGTACTTGGGGTTGAAATTCAATAATCCAATATTATTCAGAAGCCTCTCTTGATAGTCATCCAAATCCATACCTATACATGAGATTAATTATCTCTAATGAACCTTCAAACATATTGTATGCATTAATATACTGTGATTATTCTTTAGTGATTTAATAGAGTATAATAGTATCTCTATATATTATAAGACCATATGTCGTTCATTACCATATGCTATATTCATGATGATTTCTCGAAAGTAACATGAACCACAAAACTTGAATTAATGGTAATCAAAGATTAAAACAGAATAAGAGAATAATAAACAATCAAACATATGAAAACAAGTACTTCAAATTAATCACAAAAATAAGATTTTATCGTTAATCCTAACACAAAACAATCAGCCTAACATGTTAAGGAAAAGAAAATAATAATAAAGATTAGACTTTATAACTTGAAGGAGATGAATTCACGATATATTTCATGTCGTTTCTTTTCCCTGGCCGCACGCACAGCGCGGACTTCTCCATGGCTCCACCTCACGGCCCTCTCTCACGGCTCTATTTTTTTCCCATTGCATATTTTTTCGCCTATTTATATCGCATGCAAATTAATGCCTAACTTGCTTCTCAATTTTTCTTTGACTTTTCACTGAATATCTGCAATGCAACTCCTCAAATTCTCAAGCTTTTTCATATTGCTCCTCCAAGCTTTATGCTTTACACAAAGTGCTTTCTTTGGTTTCTAAAAAATTGTAAATCAAGCCCCTTTTCTTCTTTTTCTCCATCAATTGCTTGAAATCGGGTCAAATCTAAAAAGAAGATTAAGTACAAACTTGACAAAACAAATGATCAAAGTAATTTTAATAGCCCAAGATAAGTGCAAAAATTGCTCTTCTCATGTAGCACGTCGCATAACAAGTAAACATATTTATAAAGATAAAATGCACTTAAGCCTTGGCGTGGTTTAGTTTGGTTGTGGTTTTAAGAAAACTAGACCAATCAAAAAGTCAATGGTTTTTTGAGAAAATAACTATTTGGTTATTTTATAATATTAAAATCAAACCAAAACCAAACCATTCAGTTTTGGTTTGGTTTGATTATAGTTATATAAAATATAGTCCAATAAAGTTATCAATTAAAGGTAAAAAGTGAAAAGTATGTACCTTGTATGAGCAATAACTATACTTTAGAGTTTCAGTTATATAATTTTATTACAAATCAAGATTTTTTGGTAAATTTATTCTTTTAAATTTAGGAATTTAAGTCAATAATTGAGTTAATAAATTTGAAATCAAATTATTTAGTTTGGTTATGGTTTGATTATTGATTTTAAAACGAAAACCATAACCAAATGATTATTCATTTCAATAACCATAACTTTGAAATTTTAGAAAAAATTGGACTAAACCACTCGGTTTTAGTTTGGTTTAGTTTGTTAAGATTATTTTGTCCAACCCTAAATGCTCTAGTACTCAATGATCAAAAGAGGACCAGTATGCAAAAATGAAGTTAAAATCTTTGCATATTTATAAAATTCAACCACTCCCGAGAGTGTCAAATTTGGTCCCTCTTTTAATTTTTTTTTTCTTTTTTCTTTCACTTTTCACCCACACATTAGAAAATACTTTAAAGTTAAAAAAAGAAATTGTAAAATTTGCAACATGTAATCAATAATTTAAAGTCATATGCATGTATATTAGAAAATACTTTTAAAAGTAATGCCACATGCATGTATATATGAAAAATTTTGACGAAACGCTTTTAAAGTTGAAAAGCGATACTTGTAGACCTCATGGAATGTGGAGTAAAATAAAATATAAATAAATAAACTATGGCTGTGACGAATCTTTAGCAGCTAATTTGCGCTATCTAACCATAACCTTTAAAATTTGACAATTTTAACCTCAAATATCACATTTTTGGCGCAATCTAACATTTTTAACTTAAAAAGAATATAGTACCCCTCAAATTTTAATTAAACTAAAAATTACTGTAAAATAAGAAACATACAAAACTAAGAAAACATATAATTAAGTTATATTTAAAAAAAATCAACTAACGAGAATTTAGCGATGACAGTGAGCAGATTTATCCTCTTTTTTATTTTCTAAATGCAGGCTAGGTACATACCAGATTGATTGGAAGGTAGGGCGGTCCAGCTCAACTTTTTTATTTGTCTATTGATCTAATTTGTTATATTCTTTGTCATTTTTCAAAATTTTTTCACATTTATATTATATATTTTTTATTCATTCTAGCTAAACAAATCGCTGTAGACGGAGCGAGGGAGCCCTGGGTCCATCCCACTTTGTAGGATTGCGTTTCCTAAAAATATTGTTTCATTAAGAGAGGGGCTCCTATCGAATTCATAACAAATCATGTATTTTTTGTTATCATTACATGAATTTGATAGTGTTCCAAAAAGAAATACTAAAATTTGATGTTCATTATTTTATTTAATACTAAATTTAACTAAATTAGAACCTGAGGGTATTATTGTCTTTTTGACATAAAAATGTTAGATTGCGCCAAAAAGGTGAGATTCAAGGTTGTAATTGCCAAGTTTAAAAGGTTAGAGTTAATTTACACAATAAACTGAAATGTTAAGCTTATATTGTGCCAATTAACCAATCTTTATCACTTAACTTATTTATTTATTTATTTTTGGATATTATTCTCTCTCATTGGAGTCAAAACTTATAAGGCTAATTGGTGCGATCTAAACTTTTATTTTTATGTACTATCTAATATTATGTTTTCAAATTTGGTGCTTATAACCTTAAATCCTATTTTCTTTGCACTATCTAATTATACCATCAAGGACTGTTATAATCTTCTATTATCCTAGCGCATGCAACGTACCCAAAAACACAATGTCTTCACACTCCTAAACAATTAAAAGGCAAGATGGTCATTTCTTATCCCAATATCAAATTATGAACCTTGCCAGGAAGGAAACCTAGTCTTTCTATAGAGTCCAATATCCAATGTGATAACCCCTGTGTCTCCTCCGACATGGCACACAACTCAAATCCTAACATTATAGCCAAATGCTGTGGTCTATGTTTCAGCACGTGTGACGGCCAAAACCCCAAGATGTTGTCATATTTCAATTAGTGAATTTATGGTTCCAGTAATAGATATTGGTCCAAGGTTAAGGCATTACAGCAAAGATGTTCCAACCTATGGTAAATTTCTTCCTTTAAATCGTCCCCAGCTTGAAAAATAGTTAATTTGTTGTGTTAGCATATTTTAGACAGTATTTTGGATGAATTTCTATTGCATGTCGAAATCTGTTTATATTTTCACTGTGATATTCCGTTAACAACTAGGGATTTTTTTTTAGGTTGTTTGCATGGTGATATTCAGATGGGCGATAGATACGAGCAAGTTTGTTGCCCTGTTTTGACTGTTCATACTATTTACTTTGGATGAAGTAGCTTCATGGGAATTATGCAGTAAACAAATTGCGATTGGAAAAAATAGGGAAGCTTCATTTTAGTTTATTTATAACAAAACATAAACATCGACAAGAATATGTTGTAATTATATTTTTTGCCAAATATTTAATGCGCGTAAGGAAAACTATTTGGTTTTAATGGATACACGTGGTATCTAACAAATTGTAGTGATCATTTTCCCTTTTGGCAGGTGAACCCTTCATCCTAAGTGAATGGAGTTCAACACCCTTCATAGCATTCTTATGTACGGCACACATGTTGTAATGACGGAAGATTGTAATGGTCCTTGATGATAAGGTTAAATAGTGCAAAGAAGGTGGGCTTTGAGGTTATAAGTGTCAAATTTGAAAGTATAAGATTAGATAGCAAACAAAGGAGAAAAGATATGGTTAGAGGGCACCAATTAGCCAAACTTATATAGAGGGATAGGCGCTGGCTGGTTCATTTTGGTTCCAGCTCGGAACCAGAACCGAATTGGCCAAAATGATCAGATAACGGTGCACTGTTTGGTTCTGTTTGTTTCGGTTAAACCTGTAGAAAAGTAGTAGGTTTTCGCCGAAAACCGACCGGTTCACTCGAACTGGTTAGTTTTTTTTTTTTTTTAAAACGACAGAACTGATTCAGTTTGGTCAGTTCCCCTATCTAGTTCAATTCGACCAGTTTAAATGCCGAACCCTACTTATATATAATAATATAAACTTACGAGTAATGTTATTTATTACTATTGGTGATCATTAGTATGTTTAGGTGGTATTAAATTACAAGTCCATTTGCCAACGAGGACTCAACTTAATTATTTTGTTATGGAGTTAAAGTTGAGACCCTGAGACTTATTCTCGAGTTCGATTTCCTCATATTTTCTACATATTATTGTAATTTGTATCCCTCTATATAAGGGTTAGTATTGTCGATTTATTTGCTTTGCGTTGTGTTTCAGTATTATATATATCTATGTGCATTTGTACTACTACTATGTAATTTGTAATATATATAAATTAAATGAAATGAGCTAATTTATAATATATATAAACTAAATGAAAGGACGATAGCAATTTTCCCACCCATTTTGCTATAAGTAGGGATATTTCAGTCATTTGCCTTATTTTTCCCACCCATTTTGCTATAAATGGGGATATTTCAGTCATTTGCCTTGTTTTGTGGGTAAGTAAAGACTAGTTTTTCCCTTTCTTCTGATTTATTATTATTTTGTTATTATCTGATTATTCCCTTTCTTCTCGTATTCCTCCCCCCCTCTTTCATCATCAAAGAATCTGTTAGAGTCAAGGCAGAATTTAACATCAACACTGCCTTGACTGAACAGAATCCTTTACGCGATCTACTTCCTTTTTAGAACTCTTTGATTTATATTAGGGTAAATATATTGACACTACGCTTTTTTATAAACACACAATTTTTGTTTATATTAATAGTCCATAAATTTTATGTATTGTTAAGTTTATATATCTATAATTTTTATCTCGTATCTTTTCTACAATATTTAATTACTTAGTACTCCTTGCATCAAATAATAATAATTTTCATCCAAATTTCGTTGTTGGCATACATTCAAATGAGGGAAATATATATATATATATAATTGCATTCATTGTTTTTTTACTTATCTAAAATATATAGTGACTTTTCCATCGAAATTTTTGAATAGAACCTTAGTCGAATATAAGACATGGCAATTAATGATATGTCGAGAATGAAATTTGATTTGAAAAGTTAGGGAAATAAATCAATAAATAGTAAAAGTTAAGGACAAACTATGCAATTAATAATGTGGTGTGGTTATAAAAATGTGTTGTGCCAAAATAACTAGCATTTATCTTAGTTTCTAATTTCTATCACTACTTAAACAATTAGCATTTAAGGGTAATTAATATCACATCAATCATTTTAAGGTCTATTATTAAAAGATAAGCGAATTAAATATAAGAGTCCCATTTAAAAACTTCCCGTAAATCTTGTAACAAAACCTCCTACCACATATAGCGTGTGTGGATGCACGTCACGTATATTGTACACGTGGGGTGCATCCACGCACGCCACATGGGGTAGTATATTTTGTTACAAAACCTCCGTGGGCTTAAATAGAATCCATTAATTAATTAATTCTGCTCCAACACAATAGCCAAAGTTCTTCAAAAGTAAAATGTTAATTTAATATAGCCAAATAATTATGTTAATTTCTCATTGTAAATTTCGTAAAAAATAATTATAGTTTCGACTTATTATATAACCTGAATTGGATCTTCTAGTGCAATGTATGGGTAATAATAATAATAATAATAATAATAATAATAATAATAATAATAATAATAATAATTTTCTGCCATATATTCATGTTTCCTTTATGCGGCACACAAGCCGTATTAGAGTTGCCCTAAATTAACCTCAGATGCTATTATGGCTAAGCAATTTCAGGCCGCTTATTCAAACCAAGATGAAGTAACTAATGCTCATATTCCACCGGAAATCATCACAGAAATTCTGTTAAAGATGCCAGTCAAGTCTTAAGGTTAAGGTGCATTTCGAAATCTTTTCGTTGTTTGATATCTAGCCAAACATTCATTAAAACCCCTCTACAAAATTCAACAATTAGATGCGAAAACTTGTTAGCCAGTAAAATTACTCCGGCCCGTGTTCATAAGTTAACCTACTGTTCTTTGGAATCCCTAATTCATAGCCAATTTACCAACGATGCGATTGACGTTGATCCTCCTCTTGTGGAAATTAGTCCAAGAAACAGATTGATTAATTATCACTAAAAACATGGCCATTAGTGACGAAAATTGACCGTCAAAAATCCGTCAGAAATTTCCGACCAAAGTGAAGATTCCGTCGGACATTTCTAACAAAAAATCATCCCTCAAAAATTTTTGACAGATTGAAAATCGGCCAAAAATTTGACAGACTCAATCATTTCGGACAGACATATTTCCAAGCGAAACTGTCGGAAATTTTTCCAACTGGGTTTAGGTACCGCCATAAATTTCCTACAGATTTCTTATTGTTAAAAACTTGTGACGTATGAAAGCATCGATCGGAAATGTTTCTAACGGAACTTGATTTCCATCTGACATTTCTGACTATCTGTCTGAAAATTGCATCCCATTTCAATTTTAATTTCGTCATTTTCTTTTCCAAAATATGTTGACTTTGACTGTATTTTTTTTTTCCTTCCTTTACTTTCGTTCTTTTATGTTTTTTTATGCTTAATACATAGAAGTGTGCCTAAATACATATTTGACAAAAATTATATATATGATTGTATAGTGAAATACCTAAGAGAAATAAATACGATTTATCAATATATGCATAATTCTAAGTACAAATTTTGATACGCCACTTCTCAGGATAAAAAAAAATAAAATAAAATAAGAAACAAGAGACAGAAAGTAGTCAAGCCAGGCAAAGTAAATGGAGATACCCTGTCACGCCCCTTATTTCATCACTATATTATCTCAAAATGTCGGTAGCTGAAGCGTTTATATATATATATATATATATATCTCAATTCATAATCGAGGGCGCGGCTTTACAAATACAATTCAAAAGTATTAAGATGCTTTCGGTGCGTATTCTGATAATTAAGTGTATTGTGGGCTATCCAGAATGAAACATCGGCCACACACCGAAATCTCGATCACATACATGTATCTTCTCCGCCTTTGGGATGATCCGGCCGTAAAACTCTAAACCCAATTCCTACAGGATTGTTAGGGGAGGAGGGGTGAGTACAAAGTACTCAACGAATAACAACATGCATTGATTCACGATGGAATGAAAGGAGGTCATAAATACCACAAGTTAGCCAATCATAAGCACAAGTTGGGCCACCACTAGCTTAGCCTCTACCCGTAAGCCATACGATGTAAAGATACAAAATAGCCAAGACCACACAGTAAGGCCATACAAACCAATACAAATACAATGCAAAACGGGTAAATAACGCCACTAGCGATGCCCAAAAAGCAAGAAACAATGGTTTATCTAAAAACAAGTGTGCACACTTAGATATTAGATGCCAAAGCAATACAATAGAAGCATGAGAAGCAATTAGGCACAATTAAGTATCGAAGGTATGAGTCTCGAAGAGGGAGGGAGAGCCAAGGTACACGTTACTCATATTCAAAAATTTCCCGAAAGGTTAACTCCTCTTTTCACTTTTCAATTCTCCCATGCCCAAATTATCTTCTAAACAATCAATTTTCATTATATTACCAATGGAAGCAATTCACATATTTATTGGGAAATGGAGGGCCGGTGGTGGGTGCTTTGAAGAAATCTCTGCCCTTCTTTTTTTTTTTTTATAGAGGTTAGGAATTAATTACATTGAAATAGCATATGAATTCCATAAATTGCAAAAATACCAAGTGTCTTAGACACTTGGCAAATCTATCATTTTTTTTATTTACAAAATGACATGCGTCGTTAGAGACATGGCAAAAATAGCAGCCATTTATTTATAGAAATGGCAAATGTCCTATAAATTTGGCAAAACTAGCACCCTCCACTAATTACAAAAATAGCATACGTCTTATAATTTGATTTTTAAATTTTCGTGGGGTGTTACATACCATATTCCACTAAATTTCTGCCAACGTTCATGTCATCGACATAGTACATAAAAACCAATAACATAAAATATCCTATGAGTAATTTCATACAGAAAAGCTTCCACTGTAGCCCTCTGGTTATTTTGGGGAGGGGGAAGGGGGAAAATTATATAGAAAAGTTTCTATTAGTTGTGTGATGTCTCAGATAGGCTATCTTTAGCAAACACGGTCCAACGTATTAAATAGCCTCTCAGAGAATTACTATATGGTAGAGGTCCATTACTTTTGGTACTTTTTTATCTATTGGGGAAATGTACGTCTAATTTACTACCCATTACTCATTTTTGAAAAATTAATTAAATAAATTTCAATGGTACAAAAAGTTTTACGAGGTTATCCATGCTAAATGTGTAAAAATATAAACTTTAATCATCATTGTAGAAATAATTTTTTGTTGTTTTAGAAGTTAGAACTAAAAGTAACTGCAATTGATATGTTAAATTTAACTTAGTCACATAATCAACATTACAGTAGATTTTAAATAATTTTTAATTGACATGTTATCATATTAAATTCAACTATTAATTGATAACACATTGGAGGCTTCTTTAAAAATTAAGATGGGGTATCAAATATTTGCAAAAATACCCCTTTTTATTCAATTGTACCATTTTTAAAATTTTTTGTTTTATTAATTTGAATTTAATTTCTTTCATCTATTAATTTAAAAACATCACACTATCAAGAATCAGTTTACGATAGCATTTGTGAAGCACCACCATCCCCATGGCATCACCAACTGGCGAACCCACCACCACCACCACCACCACCTTCACCCTATTATCGACACGGTAGTATCAGCCTAGATAATCGATTGTAACGATGAATATTGATAAGTAAAATTTTGTACTTATCTTAGGCTATTAAAACTAGACTTTTATTATTTGTTTTCGTCGATTTTCTACTTAATTATGTATGTTTCTATTTATTTCAGGATTAAACCCGATTTTGAAATAAATGAAGAAAAAAGAAGGAAAAAGGATCAATTCAATCTTTTTTTGGAAATTGTGGACCAAAGTTGAGAAAGAAACGAAGACGAATATTTGTTGTGCAATTAAAAGTTGAAAAAAGAAAAAAATAATAAGAATAAAAGGCAAAGGTGTACGTGAAGGAATTTGGGCTTTTAAGCCCAAATTCATTGATTTATAGGAAGCAGTGTGTAGAGAGAGTAGGAGGAAAGCTGAGAGACAGAAGAAGCCAAGATGTGGAGAGCCGTCGCGAGAAGAGAACGTGGATTTTATTGTGAACTTGCCATCTTTTCAGTGATGAATTCCTATGTTTATAGTTGTTCTCTTTCTTGTATGATGTTAGACTAATTGTTTTGTGCTAGGATTAATGATGAAACGTCGTTTTTTTATGATTAATTCAAAGTGTTTGTTATCAGTCTTATTCTAGTTTATTTTTCCGAGTTGATTGTTCATTATTCTTTTATTCCAATTTGATGATTGATCACCATTAGATTGAGTTTTGTGATTCATATTGTTTTTGAGAGATTTATCATGAGTTTAGCTTATTGTAATGAACGACATAGGGTCCTATAATAGACAGAGATACTACTATACTCTATGAAATCGCTAGAAAATAATCACAGTGGATTAATGTATACCATATGTTCGAAGGATAGTTAGAGATAATTTATCTCATGTATAAGTATAAATTTGAATGACCATTGAAAGATGCTTCTGAATAATATTGGATTGTTGATTTTCAACCTCGAGTACTAAGAATTAATCATGTGAATGGTGCGGATTTGGGAATCCTAGTACTTTTGTGAATTCATATTTGTGAATAATTTTATTTATTTTCTTATCTAGCTTTTATTTTTCTTTTAAAATTATTTATCAAATCCTATTGTGTGTTTTCTTTTAATTGAAATCGAGGTTAACTAAAGTGAAACTTAGTAGATTCAGTTCTTGTGGAATTCGATACTCTATTCATCACTATATTACTTGTTAACGATCCATCCACTTGCGGGATAAAATCAACAATAAGTTTTTAGCGCCGTTGCCGGGGACTGGATTTCTTACTCATTTTTGCTTTATTTGATTTTAGCTTTATTTTTACTTTTTCTCTTAGATTTTCCAGTTGATCCACTTGTTTTTCTTTGTTTTATTGTTGTCAGAGAAGAAGGAAAATTATGATATCAAAAACATGGCATGGTATCGGAGATTCTCAAAGCTCAATGAAGAAGACAGACATCTGGCAATATTCCTCAATGAGCAAATAGTTAGAATGGTGGAATGTTTAACATTAGTTGGGATCTATAAGGATGACATGCCCACGTCAGCATTAACGCCCGTTGATAAAGAGTGGACTTGTTCAGATCGGAAGAGAATGATCAGTCTATCAATAGT
>CAVNYN010222879.1:0-11734 GCA_963692815.1 Nyctanthes arbor-tristis
CGCAGGGTTTTGCTCTTAAGTTCTCACCCAAAAGAATTCATGTCAGTTGGAGTGGGTCTCTTAACTTATAAACTGGTCTCACTTTCTCTACCCAAACGATGTGCGATTGAGGCTGTCAAAATCACCCCACATATAGAATTGTGATATCATCAATCCCACATCGCTTTGATAGAGAAAGTGAGACCAATTTATAAGTTAGGAGACCAACTCTATCTAACATGAGGCCTTTTTGGTGAGTACCCAAGGGCAAAACTGTACGGGCCAGGCCCAAAGCGGACAATATCATGTCAAA
This sequence comes from Nyctanthes arbor-tristis, assembly GCA_963692815.1. NCBI lineage: Eukaryota > Viridiplantae > Streptophyta > Magnoliopsida > Lamiales > Oleaceae > Nyctanthes > Nyctanthes arbor-tristis. Next base: position 293 of record CAVNYN010222879.1, read on the forward strand.
GTAGAGCGAGTCATTATAGATGGTATCAAAGTAGAGCCTAACTGAAAGTGTGGCTAACGAGGACATTGGGCCCCCGTAGGTGGGGTGATTGTGATAGTCTCAATCCTACATCTCTTGGATAGAAAAAGTGAGATCAGTTTATAAGCTAAGAGATCAACTATATCTGACATGAGGCATTTTGAGTGAGAACTCAAGAGCAAAACCGTACAGGCCAGACCCAAAGCGGACAATATCATATCAAAGTGGAGCGGGTCATTACAGTAATACACTAAAATTAAGCCCCATAAAAAAAGATAGTGGCAATATAATTAGCCTTTCTCTTATTTACCAAAAAGGTCATAAGTAAAAGACTTATTAACACCTTGATACTTATCTTAATTACAAAACTCTAGTATGTGTGTGTGTGTGTGTATATATATATATATATATTTACATACACAATCACAAATTTTTAAACAATTAAATAACTTCTATATCAAATTAAAAAATCTACGCAATGAAGATGAAAATATTTGTGTAACGAGTCTATGGAAATTTTTTAACAACAACTATAATATCGAAATTTATAATATACAACTAAGTCTTTGAACAGGGAGATCACCGTTTAATTGTAAATATAAATTATTATTTTATAATTAATTATAATAGGATTTTTGGGGTTGTGTATTGTCTTCCCACATAAAGTTAATGGGATAATAATAGGTTAAAATGAAGAAAAAAAATGAAAGAAAGAAAGAAAGGGAAAGAAAAGCATGAAGAAGAATGCGAAAGGAATTGCAGAAGAATTATAATACACTGGGGAAAGGAAGAAATGGATGGAATGTCGTGTACGCCTTTGGGTTTTCTTTGTTTATTTTTTATCTTATTTTTCAACAAAGGTTATATTTGTACATAGTGTGTGGTTTATTTATTAAATTTATATTTGAATGGGGGCATATATATATATATATATAATGTAGTGTAATTAGTAAAAATATTGGTGTCGATATAACCACGCAAGTGAAAAATCAAAAGATTCCATTCATTTCTCTTTTTTATATAAATCAATAAATTGTAGATGTTGATGATAGATTAATACTTTGTCGTGCTTTGTAACCTGTGTTAAATATATATCCTTAATTTTGTAGTTTCGAGACCTTTGATTCGATCCCTCTTATCCTCACACTTTTTCTGGTTTATTTTGTGTGGGTAATATACGTGAATTCAGTAGGCTATACATACAATCACATAATATAATATAATATAATATAATAATATAATATAATCATATAATACTATATAATACAAGAGTTTTCAATTAGATTTAGATTCTCAATTGCAATTTTTCAGCCCATACTTTTGCTGACATCAGCATGATGTTGCAAAATTTTTCAAAATTCATTCCATAATTCCCCTTCTTCTAAAATCACAAAATTTTATCTTTATATAATTTTCAAATTTTTCTTTCTTAAAATCCTTGAATTTATGGAAACCAAACTCAAAAAAATATTACTTTTCTATTATTACAATATATATTATTATTTATTATTATTTAGCGTCGTAGATGGCATGAAAATCATAAAGTTGAATTAAATTTTCTTGAAATCGTGACAGTTTAGTAATACTTTTATGTATTGTACGGGCATAGTGATTATATATATCTGTGTATCGTGACGCGGTTGTTACAGGGCATGGGACATTACATTTTAAGTATTATTCTTTACTGTTGTTCCAATTGGATAAACCTTTTTAAATTATTGTCTACAAAAATTTTACGTTGCTACTTGCCATGCATAAAACTCAATATCTGTAAATAAAAAAACCATTTTTTGTTAGAGAAATTATAACTCGGCCATTATTGTTCTCCATGATCGGGTTTCTTAATGAAAGTCTTCCGAATATAGAACAATTTGGAATTAGTGTAATTTTATTAATATACAAGTTTTGTCAACGCAAAGTTAACTCACTAACCTAGATAATATAAAAAAAGAAACTCCTACATTAAAATGAAATTTAAAAAAAAATTAAAAACTTATAAGCCTCAATTTTGTGTTTTAAAAATTAAATTTTTTTTAGTTGGATATTCATTACGAGTTTTCAATAATTTATATTAGTTTATTAGTTTATTATATTCCTTTTTTATTTTAGTTTGCTCATGTCTTTCTTTTTTTGTCAACATTTATAAATAATCATGAATTTTTATAATTTTTTATTATCCACTACCGATGTAAATTTGACAACGAGTAACTGTTCAATTTCTTATGTATTAGTATTTTTTTAAAGAATTATTCTTTCTGCTACTGAATTATTTGAAAATGAAGGCATTATAAACTAATTGTCTGGTATTATCTTTATTTATTTATTTATCTTTGTTTGATTTTCAAAATTTTCGTTTCAGAGTTCTTGATAATATGAAAATTAAAATTTATTTCAAAATAGCTTATATTATAAATGGAAACTTAGATCTTGATAATAACTTAGAGCAAATCAATTGATTTATTTTTTTGTGCAATAAAAATCTATTTATCTGCATTACACCAACAACTAAAGACACACCTAATATAATTCTGTCATAATAATATATGATTAAATTTTATTTTCTTGAAATTTATGATCTAATTTGAAAATTTTTGTGACTATTTTTTAATATTTGTTTCTATATCATTATGTTGCAACGATTATCTTGTAGAGAATGTAAAAAAATTATTTTCTTAGTCTTTTTTCTCTATAGATGTGAAGTTTTCAAAATATCGACTGAATTCATATTGTTATTTTATTTACGTGTGCTCTTCCGATCTATTTATTGTTTTTTGTAATTTATGTAATGAATTTTTTTATATGAAACATTGGGAATTTATCTCGCCGTGCAACTTATTGGTTGAATACTAATTTATCGATATTTTATTTTGACGAAAATAATAATGAATTTTTGAGAAAATTTTGTGAATTAAAGAGATATGAAATCCGCAATAAGAAAAGGAACTGCACAAAATAATCACTCCCTCCATTCTAATTATCTGATCTTATCAAAATGAGCTTTTTTAGTATGTCGCACCTATATGGTCTCCATTTATATTAAAAGTCTAAGATCCCTTGCATTTCTTTAAATATATATCCATATTTAATATTTTAATTATAACTATCAATTTTGAATTTTGCTCATAAAAAAGGTACGTCGGGAGGGTACTTTTTTACGAGTATGAAAATTTTTATTTGAACAGGTATCTAGTGAATATATATATGTACATACCCGATATATATTATTAAACTGTTAACTAATTATATGAAATAAGTTAGATGGTTTGAAAGTGAAATATAGTAAATCATTAATCAAGTATATAAGAGGGTAACTATTAATATAGTATCAAATTTATATATTTATTGTTTTTGTTATACAAACCCGATAACACATCTTTATCCAATATTTTATAGGGCGGGTCAAGATAGGTCGGGCCATGGGGTGAGGTAGAACGCCACCCTGACCCACGAAAGGACTTATGAATTTTCTCACTTCCAATTAATGTTATGTGCAACGCATTATCAATTGATGAACGTAGAATAAATGAAAACATTTATTTAGAATTTTAAAGTCCCCAATACTAACTAATATAATAACATGATTCTTTCAATTCGATAGAAAAATCATTTCAAAAAAATAATATAATAAAAAATGAAAATAAATTGCTACAAATTTATAAGTCGATAGGTCAAATTGGGGTATCTAATCATTTCTACACATTTTTAAAATTAAATTTATTAAAAAAAAAAAATGCTTGGTGGGTCACGGTTATGTGGAGCGGGTCCAACATGACCCGCACCCTCCCTGGACCCACTATTGGGTAAACAATATTGCTTCATACCCATCATTTTACTCGGATTAGACGTGGCGGGTCAATCATATTAGAGGCAGGTCCCCACAAGTTTATGAGTTGATATTTCAAAGTATCATCCCTAATTACTTGACTGCTAATTATTATAACTTTATATAGGTTGGATATGTGAATTTATACGACGTGTTTGGATGATACCAGAATCATGAAATCAAGTATTTTACTATAAATATCTCATTGTGAATTGTAATTCTCATATCAATTCGTAATTTTATGTGATACAACTGGTATATTGACTTTATTTATAACATAATATCTATACTCATACGTCAATTTTGATATAAACGTACATTATAACTCTACCCGTGTAATGCACGAGTGAAAAAATCTAGTATACTTATTAATTTTGTTCATTTTATTTTAAAATAGACAAATAATAATAATTATTGTTGTTGTTATTATTATTATTATTAGTAGGTACTTTGGTAACTACTCGTTTACTATTTGTTGATAGCTAGAATTATAATCGTTGATAGATAATGTCTAAGGAAAGGGCTTAGTTGGACTTTTATTTTTTTATTTTTTTGAGATGGATGAATATATATTGATATTATCTAGGAGAAAAGTCGGAAATAATTTGTTGAGAAGAATTGAAGCCATAAAAAAATTGAAACTGAACTGTGGCTAAAAATGAAATTATTGGTTTTATTTGTAATTTTATACAGTGCAACTAGTATATTGTATTTTATTTATGAGATTATGTCAGCATTCATACGTCAATTTTAATGTAAACATCTACTATAACTCTATCCGTGCAACGCACAGGTGAAAAAATGTAGTTTTTGAGGATTCGAAACATGACCTTAATAAACTTCAAATTTTTTTTCTTTTTTTTGTGTGTTTTTCACAATGCACTAGATTTTTATCTGCGCATTGCATGGGAAGATCACTTAAATTATATAATAATAAAATTATTAAAAATTTTCAATATGTTAACTAAACCCAATAATAATGATATGTCAAACTATTCGTGTCAACCTAATACTTTATACATTAAAAGAATCATATAAAAATATTAACAATATATGTGTAATAAAAAAAACATATGATAAATTAAATTTCACATATAATCTGTAACTTTATACTTTTTAGCAATTGAGTCTCGTATTTTATTTTTTTCAATATCATAGAACCAACAGTTCAAAAATTCCCGCATAAGGTTTCTATGTACCATTTTTGTCCAAATGTATCATTAGAATGATATTTATACCCAAAAAAAAAAAGAATGATAATTATACCTTACTTTTTAAATAATAACAATAACAAATAAAATTTAAAAATAAAAAAATAAAATAATTTATTCACCCCTTACACCTATCTAATTACCTGTCTCAACCCCAAATTCAGAACGGAATTAGAGAAATACTGTAATTTTGCTATTCTAGCATAAAAGAGAAGAAGAGAAGTTCATAACCCCCCCCCCCCAAAAAAAAAAAAAACTAAAAATTCATAAAGATTTAACAATTCAATTGAATCACTCGATAGAGGTTACAGTAGGAAAATTTTATAATATTTTTATATAACATGTTATGAACTAGATACTCAATCAAAAATTCAATTCTTTTATAATAATTTGGTACTGATTAAAATACATATCCAAAAGCCAAATTGACGAATGAGAAACAAAATCCAAAATAAAGTATTAATTAATTTTGCTAACAAAATTAGCACTACAATGAAAAGAAAACTAATAACTTTTTTTTTACTTTTTTTATGCATGGCTATATGGGAGGAATTCCGGGGGTACAAGTGTTGTTCGAACTCAGGACCTCTGACCCCGGAGCACAGGCATCCTTGCCACTGGATCACAATTCAAACCACAAGAAAACTAATTAATAACTAATATAGATGTAAAGCACCAATTTACTTAACCTGTAGTGCTTCAAAAAATATCCATCAAATCAAATGATTAATACATAAATTCATAATTGTTCAAAAACTTGTGAATTTATATAGTGCTTTTCAGTTATCCATTGTTTCTATATGAAGAATATCTTATATCAAAGATCTTTGTATATACCTTTTTTCTAATTAAACGTTGTTGTGTGCTTTTTACTTCAAAGTCTAACGCATCAAAAATGTTATTAGTTAAGAGCCCAGAATCTATTAATTGAATTTATAAATACCTTAATCTTAGATTAAAAAAAAATATCCTCATAAAAAAATCAATTTTTTCTGGTAAAGATAAGGAATTGCGATGGATACATAATACATTATAAATTTAAACCGATAAATCCAAACAGATAAGATAACTGGTAACATTTTGAAGAGAGATCTAGATAAGAGTACTATGAGACTGGAATGAGAGCTAGAAAAAAAATAGAAAGAAATTCGAAATTGAAAAAATAAAAAAAAATAAATTGATGATATAATATTTACTGCACAACGTGCAATCTATTATTCCGTGCAATCTAGCATTTAGTTCTGCCCGTCATGCATGGTGAGTGCCGTTATGACACTTACCGTCTTACATGACATGCATATATGAACCCACGTGACGTGCATAATATGCTACACAATATTTTTGAAATAAATAAAATTAGGAAGTATATATAGAAATAGTTTACCTAACTAAGGGAAATGTGAAACTACCCCACAATTTTCTTATTATTTGCATTTTTTTTTAGTTTTTCTCTTTCCCAATTAAATTCTAGTTATTATTAGTTATTTCTTTATTAGATTGGAATAGGGATTTGCTTCATCTATTTGAAAAACATCTCATTGCAAACGGCATCATCTGCGAACTATTGAGTGAATTAATTTCTTTGTGAGGAAAATTATATTGTCCTTCCTTTGTTTTGTCATAGAACTTTTCAACTAAAGGATTTTTGTGTGTTCTATCTAAGCAATGATGGAACTAGCTTTTTATTTCACTATGAGGGTGTCTCTGGTCAGTTGGTGAATAGGGTAAGAGTGCATTGATTCTGCCTAGGAGAACATCTCCGGCACAGATTCATCAGCTTGAACAGTGGACTGGGTCTCAGCATGGTTTACTTCCTATCACCTACATTAGCATCCCTTTACATAAGGGCGCCAAATTGATATTCTTATTTGACGACTTGGTGCAGAAGGTCCGTATTAGGATTTCTGGATGGACGAGTAGACTATTATCTCCAGGTGCCAAGATTACTCTCCTCCGTTCCATTTTATATTCTATGCCTCTTTACCTATTTCAGATTTTACAACCTCCTAATGCTGTGTTAAAGCAGTTGGAGAGTTGTTTTGCTAAATTTTTGTGGAGCTCACAGGATCAGAGCCACCGTATGCATTTGGAAATAGTGGAAAGAGTTGTGTCGACCTCCTGAAGAAAGGGGAATGGGCTTGAGGAGATTACAGGATATTGTTTATGCTTTCTCCTTAAAGCTCTAGTGGAGGTTTCGGTCCCAAGAGTCTTTTTGGCCTCAGTTTTTACTAAGCAAATATTGCAGTGAATATCATCCTTCACAGATTCAGCCGTCTTATCTAGCCTCTCGTGGTTGAGTAGACTTATGGCTGCACGTTCTTAGACTGAGCCTTAGATTTTTTGGCAACTTGGCAGGGGTTAAATATTTTTTTGGCACGACTCTTGGATGGGGGACACTTCACTTGCATTGCGGTTGCCCTCTCATACTTATTCTACTACAACTAGAGTTTTGGATTTATTTGATAATACTGGTTGGGATTTGGGCGAGCTGATGGGGGTAGTGCCTCTACACACAGCATTGTGTATTGTTGGGTGCTATTAGATACTATGAGCATGGATCAGATAAAGTGGCGGCCTACTCCTGATGGGAGCTTTACTGCTAGATCCGTTTGGGAGCTAGTTAGACATCCTTGTACTAGATCATCAACATATGGTTATTTTTGGGGTCAGATTGTTCCTGTGACGGTGTCTTTCTTCTACTGGCGAATGTGGCAGGGTTTTCACGTTGTCAGTCTTGCTCTGAGGAGGAGACACTAGAGCATGTTTCTGTTAGCAGCCCGATAGCTGATAGAGTATGGCAGCATTTCTCTTCTATCCTCCAGGTTTTTCATCCTGCGTCTGATGGTATTCAACATCGTTTTCAAATATGACGGTTTTATGGACACGCAGTTAGACATTACACGCAGTCTGATGGTATTCAACATCGTTTTCAAATATTCAACATCGTTTTTATATTCTGGTTCTTGTGGAAGGCGCGAAATGATGCGAAATACATAGGCATTACTGTTGATGCTAGGAGGAATATCTAGCGTGTGCATCAGGCTATATCTTTTCTTCATACTGGCAGAGCACTTCGCTTCATGAACTAGGGAGGAGACACTGATGTGGTTTCCAGGTTTAGCATTTCTGTTTCTTATCCCGCTCCTTCCCCTCCTATTTTGGTTTTTTGGCAGAGACCATCTGTGAGATTTTACAAAGTGAACACAGATGGATGTGTTAGCGATGGGAGAGCTAGTGGAAGGAGCAATATCAAAGACTTCAGGAGGCGCTGTGTTCGTGCATTTTCTGCTGATTACGGGGATTGTATGATTTTGGAGACTGAGCTTCGCGCTATTCTCGATGGTATTTTACTAGGCAGGTCGTTTGGTATCTCAGATTTATGGGTGGAGGCTGATTCTGTAGTCGTTATCCATTGCATTCTTCACAGAGACGATTCTTGGAATTTTCAGATCATTATTCAGCGCATTCGGCAGTAGATACACTTTGACAGAGATAGACTCTCGTATATTTTCCGCGAGGGCAATTAGGTTGCGGATGCTCTTGCTTCTGACGGCTAGACCAAATAGAGTTACACAGAGTATGTGGTTCATGATCTGCATTCAGCGGCCCGTGGACTTCTACAGATGGACCATCATAGTTTTCCTTCAGTTAGAGGTATATAGTTTAGCTTAATTCTTTAGTTTTTGAGTCATGTGTACAGTTACTATTTCTATTATTTTATTTCTTACTCTTACTGATTCTAGTGTTAGGGAGGTAGTATATCTTTATTTACTGCTTTCATTTATTGTACATTCAGTTAGAGGTCAGGTTTTATGTCCCCTCCTGAGTTGTACTATTTTTTGAGATAATAATAAAAATAGTAGGGGGATTCCAAACCCCCACTAGCTAAGTAAGGCGGACGCCTAAAAACGACGCTGCAGCCTAGTTGGTGATTTGGTTTTTAAAAAAAAAAAATCTCATTAATGTGCAACCTTTTTTATGAGTAAAGTGCAGTTTGATTTAGATTTAGAAATGCTACAAACATTAATTTAAAACTGGAAAGTGTAGAGTAGATGACGGAACTTATATAATATACAGAAAATTGATGTCTCATTTGATGAATTTAGACAAAGATGGGTTTTAAATTTAGACTTGATCTAGGATTGGTTTGTACGATGTTTTTTTATTGAATCTAATTAATTGGTACAAAACACCGAAATTAATTTGTGATTATTAAACCAACTTTACGACGAGATTGATTAACACATGGAGGTCAAATAAGATGGGCAAAGCCTAGTGATTTCCATCCGTTGGCCGTGGGAATAAGGAGTCAATGGCGCCAGTTGATTTTAACTGTAATTTTATACTTTTCAAAAAAGAAAAAAAAAAGTAGTTTCCTCTTAATTATCTCACGTTTGATTGGAAGGTGAAAAAAGAATTGGAATTTATTTTTTATAGAAAATATTTTTCCATCTCCCCCGTAGGAAAATCTCTACTTTTTGGTCTAAGATGGAAAATATTTTCCATACAAAATAAGAGTCTGTTTGATTATTAGATCAATAAAATTTAAGTGGAAAAGATATCATCCACGGTAAACGATTTGCAATCAAAAACACAGTAAGTTATCTCAAACTTGGATTTTCAAGCCAAGAAACTTCCCTGAGGGCTAATAAAAAAAAAAAAAAAACTATTTTTTGTTTCATAATTTTCTTTTTTGAAAGTTGTTCTAAAAAAATCTTATGACTGGAAATCAAATTGTCATGCAAAATAAATTTAAGAATTTACAATCTTATCTTATCTTTTATATATATATATATGTGTATGTATATATTAACATAGTAGTGATATGCAAATTTTCCAGCTAAAATCACTATCCTACTTATATATACCTCTTTTTTTATTTATTTTATTTTATTTTATCATAATAATATATACATATAACTTATGTATATTTTTATTTTATACATATATATAATATACACATTTCCAACTCCAAATTAATTTCTAATATCTTACATATGTGTTTTTATTTTATACACACACATATATAATAAACATAATTATAATATATATAATTATAATATATATATATATATGAATAATGCTATTTATCTAGACTAGAGAACGGTCTCCAGTCTAGTTGTTATATTCTTATTGGTTATTGAATAAATGAGGACCTTCATATATTTATACTAATAATTCATCTTCTAATGTAGTAATACTAACTAGACTAAAGACCGACAAATATCATCACTCTATATACATCCACTCCTCTACTTATATATGCTTTTATTTTGTTATCCTATGTATATTTTTATTTTATACACACACACGCACACATAATATACACATTTTCCATCCAAATTAATCTCTAATATCTTTTATATATGTGTTTTTATTTTATACACACACATATAATATACGTAGTTATAATATATATATATTACAATATATATCCACTCTCTACTTATATATGTTTTTATTTTGTTATCCTTAGTATTTGTTATATCTATTCTAGTAGTTTTTAGGCTATGTTTAAAGATTTTATATTTTTTCAAAATTCTAACAGTTGAAGACAAATTTCAATTCTTGGCTTATTGGACATACTTCTCATCTCGATTAAGCTCATACTCATGATATTGATGGCATAATAATAAAGTAAAATTAAACCAGTTTCAAAATTTTTATTTAATTTTGTATGATACATAGCTATATGCTTACTACATTATTTAAATTTATAATTTTTGTAGGAACTTATATATTGGTAAAAATTTAAGTCGAGGGGATACAATAGTAATAATATTTAATGATGATGATTTAGAACAAAAAATAAAAAAATTCTTTTAATTCTTTTTAGAGTGAAAAGTGGCTAAAAATCAATGTTATGGGTAAATCAAATAAAATTCATTTTTCGTTGTAATATTGCTTTTCTGGTTTTTTGTAATATGAGGGCTTGTACTTGAATTTTTGGAATGTATTTAGTGAATAATAATATCTTTGGAGAATGTATGGCATTATTTGAGGAAATGCGAAAAAATAATTTTTTTCAAGAATATGTGGTAGAGAATGAATATGGAAAAGAATTCATTTTGATAAATGAATATCATTCACACTTTAAATGTATTCTTAGAGTTTTTGTATGAGCTGTGCTACATGAACAAAATTATATACAAAAAATCTAACAAAACTGACACATGACACAATCTTATTTTTCAACACATCACATTACTTTTCCATCAACACTTAACACATAACTACTTATCAATTTTGTCATCCTTTTTGTATCTTATTTTGTCCATTTAGATTTTTTCTTCTTGTATAAATGCTTATTGAATAAAGATGTGAGTGTAAGGTAATTTTAGAGTTATATAAATTTTGTACGCTATTTTTTCCATGGTTTTTTTATTTTCA
>CAVNYN010222884.1:0-17313 GCA_963692815.1 Nyctanthes arbor-tristis
GTATACATAGGAGGCAGCAATATAGCCATTATTGGTATTACTATACAAGGTACAAACTGTACCACAGCATAAGGCCGTAGGTCATCGAAGAACCTACCAAAAAAAAAAGAAAAAAAAAAAAAGAATAGAAACAAAAGAAAAGGGAGATCAAATATATGAAGTTTACCATAGGAAGAGCAGCAAGCAAACCACTTAAACATATCCCAGTTCCAAAATATAGTTCTTGTAAAATCATTTCATCTTATAGTGCAGCCTCAAAGTGACAAATAAAAATAGCTGAAAGCAAGGTATTACAATTAACTGGTCCCACACTAGAAGGTAAACTAAAGAATGGGGATTAAGATGACATCAATAGAAATTCAAAAATAAGTAAAGGACAACTACGAGAACGAATGTTCTTGTGTAGTTGAAAGAGCGACATGATTCCAATTAATCTGTTGAAACGTGGTCCCTTTTGAATGAGTTAGAAGAGGAAAACCATATAACAAAATCTAAAGACATGATGGAGTGGCAAAAAAATTGAATTCTTATGAACTTCAAGTAGATCTAGTGCTAGATTTAAGAAAATGCTAACAAGCTTAGATCTGCAGTCTTCCCAAGTTAATTCGTGTTTCATTCCTTCCACAGCACAAAAATATGGGAAGGGGCACTTATGTTTGTTTCAATTACAAGTAATATAGTGTGACCATGTATTTCAGAAACCAAACTCTGCTTGACCATCAATTTCCTCGTTGAGAGCTCATGCTGTTGCATACTTGTGTCTTAATATAAAATGAGTTTCTCACAAAAACAACTGCTTGACCAATGCAGAAAAAAAATTTGCAGCACAATAGCCTAAATGCAAGAATGCTTACCTCCAATATAAAATGCTGACTATACCAGCCAGAAGGAGGGGAATGATGGATATAGTTCCCTTGCGCTCATCTACTCTCTCAATAATAAATATCGCAATGATAGATGTGAATGCAATAGTCATCTGCAAATATCATAAGTCACACGCGAATTATTCTCATATGACAAGTAAATATATTTAAAAATATGCATTTTGCATGTTGGAACACTACAAAGCTCACCGGCAAGCGATCCCATACAAGGCGCTCATCATTAGGCTTGAGATGATAGTATGAGGATCCAACACCAACAGCTGCTACACCAATGTAAAAGCACGTCCAACCCCATAGCTCACCCTGCAGGCTTTTGATGAACATGTATAGAAGTGTGAATGATCTTCATTCACATGCTTTACTGTTAAAACAAACAATGATTATGTTACCTCAGCTTAAAATAGTTTCTGTAATGGCAAAGTATTAGTCCGACTAGCCCAACGATCAGAAACGGGAAATTTGAGATCACGTTCAAAGTATTTGGTATCCCTGAAAATGCAAAACACCAAACAATGTCAATACCATACTACTGTGACTTCATACAAAATTTTTAGTTTTGCAAGGCAAAAGAGAGTTAGAAGAGAAAATAATAATTCAACGTATACTCTATTCACCACCTTTACTCAGGACTAAAAGCACTTCCCCTATTTCCGAAGTCATTTTTTTTCAATTCATTCATAGTGATGCGTGTTAAAATTATGAGAAAGATTATTTTGCAGCAATAAATGGACAAATGATCGTAATGAATATATTTAAAAATATAGTAAAGCAATCACTGGTCCAAGACTCTGCAATACCTATTTTTTTCTACAGTACTAGCTCAAATCATGAGTCCAGACAGCAAAAGTGGGGCACAGAAGTGTATAAAAATGAAGTTATAACATAATTTCTAAGACCTTCAAAAAGAAGCCAACTGCACGTTTAATCAGTGACCAAAATATGTGAACAATAAAATTGAAGAACCGGTTACCGGTTTTCATATCTTGATAATCCAGTAAAATGAACAAAAAATGGAAAATTTACCGATGATAATCCAGTAAAATGAACAAAAAATGGAAAATTTACCGAAAAATTCTCGTTTATCAGCAAAATCATGATAGTCTTGAGACTGGGGGATTGCTGGGGTGAGCAACATAAGTACCAAAAAACAGATAACTGCTACTCCCCATGACAACGCCGTTCGTTTCCTCATTTCCTCTGTGTACAGTTCGCCTGAAAATTGAACTGGAATTGGCTGCGGACACTCCGACTGAAGACCGGAACCCAAGAAATCAATCACAATTGAAAGAACCCAATCGGCAAACACAATTGGGTTAAATCATTTTTCTGAAACAAAATAAATATATATATATATATTCAACATTTGAGGATTTGGTGAAAATAGTCCCTGTACTGGGTTCTTTGTGTTATTTTAGTCCCAATAGTTTTTGTGGTGTGAAGCTTCTCGTTCTATTTTTGCTACACAAAAGATTCTTGAATAATGATATACATTCCTGTTAGTCCACCAATTGACAGTTTTAACTTTTTAAAAATTAAATTTCAAAATTCAAACAACTCAAGTGTCTTAATTAACTGTTTTATCATCTAATTTCTCATCATAAAATATCTAATTAACATGTATCATCACTCATGTTTCCTTTCATTAATTTTATTTAACAATTAAAAACCTAATTTATCATGTAGTATTTGGAAGAGATTTCTTAGAAGGCAGAGAGTATGATAGACATGGTTTCCAAGAAATGCTCAAGGAATATCAAGAACTACTTGGTGGATTTAGCATAGGTGATTTCTTCCCTTCAATGGAAGTTATGCACACATTGACTGGAACAAAATCAAGACAAGGATAATGTTAAAGCAATTCTCTTGGTCAGTGCAAACTTCATATGCTTCATACAGTTACATGATTAAATGAAGAAGATACTATTATGCTATTATTATATTATTATTGTAAGGATTTATCGTCACTTGTTATTTGTTATGATTAACGTTATAACATTTTATAATTAATATTTTAAGCATTATATTTTAAAATTATGATTAACATGATCAAGAATGCCAAGTAAATCCTAAAAATTACTTCCTCCCACACCTCAATCTGGGTATGGTGATAAGGTGTTGCATTCTGGAATCAAGAAGGACGAATTGCTCTTAAAAAATAAATTTTGCAACCCCTTCACGCCTTATTTATCAAGGATTTTATAGAATTGGGATGAATTCATTATTTGGGAAAAACTATTGTTTCATCTGTGTGATACACGAGAATAATAATTCAAAATAATCTAATTTATTATAAGGATTTGAAAAATTAGAAGTCCACGCATTTTTAAAAAAATGAAAAACTTGGCATCATAGTTTAGTATTATATATGCATTTAAGAAGACAATCATATAGACAGCAGTTCCTTTTAATTTTATTTTTTAAAAATTTAAAGTATTTTTTTTGTAAAGCTAAAATCTTTACCTATTGATGGTTATATCTTTTTTTTTTTAACAAACATTGTTATATTTTATTTTAATCTTTTTGTATGAAATAAACAATCAATTCATAAAAGTCATCAACTATTATTTTATTAACATTGTTTGTGTGCTCCAAGATCCATATAGTATAATAGTATCTTGATTAACTTTCAAACCCCTGAATAAATGTTTGATTCCCCTCTCTTACAATTTTTGTAATATAAAAAATAAAAAATAAGTTTGTCTGCCATTAACCAGTGGGGGAGTGAAAAAACAAATATTGGATAAAATGTAAAAAAAAAAAAGAAAAAAGAAAAAGAAAAAGAAAATCTCATTTAGAAGCAATTGAAAGAAAAACTCTAACGCAAAGTAAATTTTTTTTGCATTTAATTGCTCCCGTTGAAGATCTCCATTCCATTTTTATGCACAGGGAAAGTGCGAATAAAGACGGATTTCAGAAAGGTAAGCAGTTACATGATATAGAGAGAGGGATAATAGATTGAAAGGAGAAAATTTAGGAATAATCTTTTTGAAATTTTAAAGAGAATTATCTTGATTGCTGGATTTTTATATCTAAAAAAATGAATATAAAGTCGAATATAGAATTATGAAGAATAATAATAATTTGAAAATTTTGAAGATAACTCGAGTACAAAATTAAAAAAAATGATATAGAAAGCATTTACCATATCGATTACCACATTTGGGGGAAAAAACCAAAAAATCCATACTTCTATGAAAATCAACGGGAAAACTACGGTATAAAAGTACAACAAACTTAATTCCAAATCGTGATATAAAGGTATTGCGGACTTAAATCTTTATACACACACACATTGTTTTGATGGAAATATACATATATTGTTAAGAGTTCTATCTAAATATTTTTATTTTATTTTTTTTAACTATAAGTTCTATCAAAAAAATAACATTTAAAAGAAATAATTTATAAAAAAAAAAGACAATTATACATCTGTCCATAAAATCTCTGTCTTTTTTCTTAATCTATCATTATTTTATTCTCTAAGATTTTCAATTGGTTCTCATTGCAAAAAATGGTATTCTAGTGATAATAATATTTTGATTGATGTTTGAGGATTTATAATCTTGCCCATCTTGCACTTAGTTGGAAAAGGATTGAGTCTGTCCCCTTTTTTCGGCTGTATGTTTATATTTATCAATCAATAAATTACATCTTTCAGTTAAAAAAAAAAAAAAAAACTTGCTCACCCTAAAAATCGAAGCACAAATTCTCCACCCACTCAAAAATCTAGGAATGCCAAAAAAATAAAAAATTTGATTTACCAAATTCGAACTGAAGAACGTAGATCAAGGACTTGCGCCAAAATACCAAAATAGAATTTTATTTACGCACATGTGAAAGCGCGTGCCGGCAACTTTCCCGGCACCGTTAAACCCCTTCCCCTTACGAACTACCCGTCCCCACCCCCCATCAAAAAACACCCTGCCGTCTCTACCTTTCATCTGTATGTATATAAACCAAAACCCTCATTCTCTCCCCCATAGGGCTTTGCATTTCGCCGTAGTTCTTCTCCCCACGCTTCCGCCGCTTCTCGCATTGACTCTACGCACTGCAATTCTGCAATGGCGCAGTCTCTGGAGTTGCTACTGATTCAATTCTTGATGCCGGACAATGACGCCCGGCGACAGGCGGAGGACCAGATAAAGCGGCTGGCCAAGGATCCGCAGGTGGTACCGGCGCTGGTGCATCATCTCCGCACCGCCAAGACCCCCAATGTGCGGCAGCTCGCCGCCGTGCTCCTCCGTAAGAAGATCACTGGACACTGGGGTAAACTCTCTCCCGAACAACGTCAGGTTGTCAAGCAGTCTCTAATTGAAAGCATCACCATGGAACACAGGTCCAGCTCGAAATAAATCCATTTCAAATTTGAAGTCTTTTTTGTTGTTTTGGGTTATTTTATTGTTGAATTTCTGTGAGCTGAGATATGTATATAGGAGCTCACCTTCCCTTTCGCTACTTATTGGTTGTAAGTGTGCATGATGCCGAAAGAGCATGTTGGAAGTGAATCCTCCAATCTGGATTCATTTGTTTTTCACGAATTCAATTCAATTCCATGGCCTCAGTTCCCTGCCTGCACACCTATCTAATCTGTTTACTTATACAATGCTTAGTGTTTCTTTGAATCCATTTGTTATTTAATTGGTAAGTTGACATGTCGGTTTACCTTTTATAATTGGCCAAGTAACAACAAAACATGATTGCGTCCAAATTACAATCAAAGTTCAAGGGAACCGAATGTTTCAGGAGCTAAGATGTATTTTTTTCTCATGTATTGGCAATGTTATTTCACTTTTGCTTGACAGCTTGGTATTTAGTACCCTGTGTGGATTCTCCTGTGGTTACTGCTTTAGGGCCTTTAAATTTCAATTCTTTATAAATCAATCAAACTCAACATGATTCTGTTCTCATTGACAAATCCAAAGTTTTTCTGAGGTATGCTGTACATGATGATGGAATTTATATATTTGTAAAAATTTTGAAGGCGTTGATGGGTATTAGTTACCAAGTCATGCTGTGAGTTTATGTGTGATATTGTTGTTTGAAGTTATTTTCTTTAACTAGTGGATTAGATGGTCAAAATGATTCATTAGTTGGCCTTCTCTGTTTACAGTCCACCGGTTAGACGAGCCAGTGCAAATGTTGTGAGTATCATTGCAAAGTATGCTGTTCCAGCTGGAGAATGGCCTGATTTATTACCATTTCTATTCCAATCTAGTCAAAGTCCACACGAAGACCACAGAGAAGTAAGTTTATTGCTTCTGTGTGCTTCTATAGACTTAAGTGAATTTCTCTTGGTACTTCACATGTCACTATTGATGTCGTAGTGACATTTGAAGGTCAAAATGTTTTCACAGTTTACCAATTAATCCTCCGAACAAGTGAACACAGGTGTTTCAAAGACTTGCTTATTTTAAAGTTCCCTTTTGCATTGAATTATATCCAACTGTACAAGCGAAGATGTGAAAACTAGCGGATAGCAATCATAGCTGGATGTACATACTATTGAAACTATACCAGCTACTAGATTTCAGACACGAACTTGTGTTTTCATGTCCATGCAGCAATTTCAATCCTCTCTTACCATATGTGACCATTTCCTTAACTCTCTCTCCTCCTTTATTGAGTAGTAACATGCTATTATAAGCTGTAGCCCCTTCTTCCAGGAATCTTCCCCTACTCTTCAAATCCTTCTGAGTTTCCTGTCGGTCGCAGCTATGCCTTATCCATTTGCACAAAAACTTGTATCCAGCATTTGGGAGAAGGAAAAGTAGAAGGCATCTTAGTTTTTCCATTATTTACCCACTTCCGTTGTTGATCTTTGTTGAATGCAAAAATTATGCAGTTTGTATTTAGTGAAATGAAGGGCATGGTATAGTTCTAAATATTTGCATTTAATGGGAGAAGTTATTTTCACGGTAATAGATGAGGAGCTTCATTTTCCATGATCAACTATCAGTTTATAGGCAGTTGAATTTTCTTAAGACCTTTTGACATATGTCATTCTCCAGAAACTGCTGTAGATTTCTTCCTGTCTTCAAGGAGTTACTGTCTGAGTTGAAATTCCAAATCTTATATGGAAGACGTTGAAAAAAGGAAAATCTTATTTTCTTCTGTTTCTTTTTTCACTTTAAAATTCCTACTTTAGCTGGTCAAAAAATGGTAACATATTCTGTCAGATACAGGTGGCATTGATACTTTAAGCTCCTCAACTAAAAATGTATATGAAAGATATCGAAAACAAAATGACCTTTTTTCCCCCCCAAGAGTATTAAGTTACTAAACAGGTTAAACCACGGTAACTTATACTTTTTTATACAGATGGCATTGATACTTTTCAGCTCTTTAACTGAAACAATAGGGAGTTCGTTTCAACCGTATTTTTCTGATCTACAGTCGCTTCTACTTAAGTGCCTTCAAGATGAAACTAGTAACCGAGTTAGAGTTGCTGCTCTCAAGTAATATTTTGTTCCAAAGTTTGTTTGACCTCTATCAAGATAATGAAGCAAATGCTTATATATTTTATATCTTATCTCCTCAGAGCAGTTGGTTCATTTCTTGAGTTCACACATGATGAGACAGAAGTGGTGAGTTACTTTGCTATCTTTCTTCTCCATTTTTGCTTCTTCTGGATTCTGATTTTTTTGGTTGTTTCATGCATACAATACTCAATGCATCATGACATTTATTACTCCTAAAATGGGATGTATTAGCTTATTTCGTTTTCTTTTGCAAATTTCATTTGGATGCTCATTTTGATATACCCTTTCGATTCTTTTATGGTACTTTGTACAAAAGCGATTCAGAAAATTCCACATTAAACAAGGCTTAGGAGGTTTAGCACTGTTATTACGTCACGGTGAGATCTATCTGTTGCATAAGAATGACAAGCTGCAATCAGTCATGGCTTCAACTGTATGTTTGTAGTAGAGGCGGGAAGGCATGTTTTTATATCACCACCTCTGTTTTACAATAATGTAATTATGTCCGCTAAGTGTATTTTTAATCTTTTTGAAAAGAGAATGAATGATCTGCATGAACTGGGTTGATGTGTTGGTTCTTTTAATTATAATTTCCAAGTAGTATGCTTTTATATGGTTGAAAAGTTTTTTGGTCCGAGGCTAATATGATACCCCAAATCTTGAAGATCAAGTTTCGTGAGTTTATCCCCAGCATTTTAAATGTATCAAGACAATGCCTCGCTTCTGGTGATGAGGATGTTGCTGTGATTGCATTTGAAATATTTGATGAGTTAATTGAGTCCCCCGCTCCTCTTCTTGGCGAATCCGTCAAATCGATTGTTCAATTTT
This sequence comes from Nyctanthes arbor-tristis, assembly GCA_963692815.1. NCBI lineage: Eukaryota > Viridiplantae > Streptophyta > Magnoliopsida > Lamiales > Oleaceae > Nyctanthes > Nyctanthes arbor-tristis. Next base: position 8,192 of record CAVNYN010222884.1, read on the forward strand.
CGCTTGAAGTTTGTGCAAGTCCAAATTTGGAAGCTAATACGCGCCATCAGGTGAGGAGTGTCTGTGATCATTCTACTTGTTTATCCTCTGTATGGCTTTATTGACTTATTGTCTTTAAAACAGTTATATTGTCTAGATCTGGGTTTGTTCCTTACAAGTTGTCTTAATCTTCTTATGTCAGGCTATCCAAATAATTTCATGGCTTGCAAAGTACAAGTCCAATTCCCTCAAAAAGTACAAGCTGGTGACACCAATTCTGCAAATTATGTGTCCATTGCTTGCAGAATCAACTAACAGGGATGAAGATGATGATCTTGTACCAGACAGAGCTGCTGCAGAAGTCATTGATACCATGGCTCTAAATCTGTCGAAGCAAGTTTTCCCATTGGTTTTTGAGTTCGCTTCTTTAAGCAGTCAGAGTCCCAATCCTAAATTTAGAGAAGCTTCAGTTACATCTTTAGGTGTTGTATCAGAGGGCTGTCTGGAATTGATGAAAAACAAACTGGAACCAATTCTTCATATCGTGTTGGGGGCTCTTAGGGATCCTGAACAAATGGTACGAGGCGCTGCATCCTTTGCACTGGGTCAATTTGCTGAGCACCTGCAGCCTGAGATAGTATCTCATTACCAAAGTGTTCTTCCTTGTCTTTTAAATGCCCTGGAGGATGCATCCGACGAAGTTAAGGTACTGCGTGGTAAATAGTTGCTATGTCCTCCGGTTTGCTCTCTTTTGAAAATTTAATGTATATTGTGGCAGGAGAAGTCATATTATGCATTGGCAGCATTTTGTGAGAACATGGGAGAGGAAATTCTTCCTTTTCTAGATCCTTTGATGGGAAAATTAGTTGGTTCCCTCCAAACTAGTGCTCGTAATTTACAGGAAACATGCATGGTAAGAGTTTCTTGCACTGGCTTTAGAACTTTCATAATCTAAACTCCTCTTTCCTCATACCTTTGTTTGATGTTGTTGCAGTCTGCAATTGGCTCAGTTGCATCTGCTGCAGAACAAGCTTTTCTCCCATATGCTGAAAAGGTTCTTGAGTTGATGCAAATGTTCATGGTTCTTACAAATGATGAAGACCTGCGCTCACGAGCAAGGGCGACTGAATTGGTTGGAATAGTTGCAATGTCAGTTGGGAGGGCAAGGATGGAACCAATTTTGCCTCCCTTCATTGAAGCTGCAATATCTGTACTAACTGTCATCTTTTGACTTCCATGAGCTTAATATTTTCATGATCATTTGATTCAGGGGTTTAATATGTCAGGGTTTTGGGTTGGAATATAGTGAGCTTCGGGAGTACACTCATGGATTCTTCAGCAATATTGCAGAACTTTTAGATGATGGATTTACTCAGGTATTAATCTTTTTCATGACACTTTACCATATACATGTTTTCTTCATCTAAAACTATGCATCATTTGGTGACAGTATCTTCCACACGTGGTTCCTCTGGCATTTTCCTCCTGCAACCTGGATGATGGCTCTGCTGTGGATATTGATGATTCTGATGAGGATGAGAATGTAAATGGATTTGGTGGAGTCTCATCTGATGATGAAGCACATGATGAACCAAGGGTTCGCAATATCAGTGTAAGAACGGGTGTTTTGGATGAAAAAGCGGCTGCTACCCAAGCTCTTGGATTATTTGCTCTGCACACAAAGAGTTCATATGCACCGTATCCTTTATGCTTTCTTTTGTATATATGGACTTTACTTGCATCCTGCAGCAAAAAGAAAGTTATCTTTTCTGGATGCCTTAATTTATAATTAAGGTACTTGGAGGAGACCTTGAAGATTTTGGTTAGACATTCAACATATTTTCATGAGGATGTGCGCCTTCAGGCAATTATTGCTTTGACATGTGAGTTCGGTTGGACGCTTGCTGCATACTTTTTCTTGTCATCGTGCTTGTGATTATCCTTGCATTACCTTCAAACTTTCATGCTTCTTGTCTTTATTGAAGATCCCAGTAATAAAAGCACTGAAGGAAATGCTTGCTATCATGCTATTTCCCATAATAACGGATGATGGTTGTTGTGCTATCACGATATGAGCTTTTTTCTACCTTGTAATTTTGTCTCACAATTTATTTCATATGCCATGACAGATATACTGACAGCCACTCATGCGACTTTCCAGGGTCATAATGTGAGTGCAAAGTAACCACTCTTCTGCACTATTTGATTATATTGCTCATTATTCATGTAGCGAAATGATCAGGTGGATGTTTTGGGCTGATTTTGACTGTTCAGTAGAATAATTAATAGCTTTTATTTTTATCAATGGTTTATGGTTTTGGTGTTTGGGGCAAATAATCTTTTTGGCAAATGTGTGGTTAAAATATAAAAAACAGTTCAATTCTACGTGCAAGATTATTTAACTGAAAAATTGTGTGGTTGTGAGTGAGTTTGAGTGAGAACTGATTTTGAGAAGTTCAAAACTATGCCAATGCAAGTTTGTCATTAAATTGATTAATTGGGCTTCCACTTCTCTAGTTGGTCATTTCTTTATATTAAGAACTCCTTTTGGGTAATATCAACCCTCTGGCTAGATATTCTGACTGTGGAGTCACAGATTCACCTGTTTTGTGCAGGAAGGACTTGCAAAGACAAAAGAGGTTCTTGGTAAGAATCATTTATTAGATTTTCACTAGTTCATCATGCGACTTTTTATCCTTCACCCATTCCTCAGTCCCGTGAAAACATATCATCTCTTGTGACAGATACTGTTATGAATATTTATATAAAAACAATGGCCGAAGATGACGACAAGGAGGTTGTTGCACAAGCATGTATGAGCATTGCTGACATCATGAATGATTTTGGCTTCATGGCTGTTGAGCCTTGTGAGTGAAAATTTTGGTGGTCTCTCATTTTCCATATCCTGAAGTATCTGTTCTGTTGTGAAAAAGCTTACTAGCAGTTTTACTTTCTCCTACTTCAAATTTGTAGACTGCCCTAGGCTTGTTGAAGTGACTTCGGTGTTGCTTAAAGGGCAATCAGTATGTCAACAGATAGAATCTGACAGTGAGATTGATGATGATGATCCGGAACATGACGAAGAGCTCATGGATGCTGTTTCTGATCTCCTTCCTGCATTTGCAAAGGCCATGGGTGCCCAGTTTGCTCCGATCTTCTCACAGCTGTTTACACCTCTAATGAAATTTGCGGTTAGTTAACATATGCGTACTGTGTGATATTTGAATATTAATCTCTGTTCTTGTTTTGTTTCATTTCTTATGATTTGGGCAATGGAAATTGCAGAGAGCATCAAGTCCACCACAAGATCGTACCATGGTTGTGGCAACACTTGCAGAAGTTGCACAGCACATGGGTGCTCCAGTAGCTGGCTACATAGATGTAATTTTGATGACTTAAAACTCTTATTTCTTTTTTCCCTGGTCAGATGATGTTATCTTATAGGAGATAACTCTATGCTTAGGCTGTGATGAATATTGTACTTAAAGAATTGGGATCGACTGAGGCAACTAATAGGAGGAATGCTGCATTTTGTATTGGAGAGTTGTGCAAAAATGGTGGCAACTCGGCTTTGAGGTATCCACCTAGATGCATATTATGTATTTATCTCGACTGCGGTGTTCATTGGGCATTTCAAATATGTTCATAATTTAAGAAAACTGGATATTGACTGATGCACCATTTCTGATCTATGAAGCAAATGGATGTTTATGAAATTGATCATCAAATTCTTCCCTTCACAGCACGACGCTCTTCCGATCTAGCTTCCTTGTGTTATATTGCTGTCGCGTTGGATGGTGATTCTGGTATTTGAGAGTTATGTTTTGGTGCATTTGGCGTGCTCACCAGTCACCACATCATAACATTGCATAAGTTCTAATATATCTCATTTTTTTTCTTGTTTACTTATTTCTCCTTACATTTCCAATAGATATTATGAGGATGCTTTGCGTGGCCTTTATCCGTTGTTTGGGGAATCGGAACCAGATAATGCAGTTAGAGACAATGCTGCTGGTGCAGTGGCAAGGATGATTATGGTTCATCCAGAGGCCATTCCATTGAATCAGGTTCACCTTCTGGTCTTGAACTATGAGTTCATGTATTTATTTCCCGGTTTGATATTTAACACAAAGTTCCCTTTTCTAGGTCCTTCCTGTTTTTCTAAAAGTTCTTCCTCTGAAAGAGGACAAGGAAGAATCTGTAGCTGTTTATAGCTGCATCTGTAATCTCGTCTTGTCATCTAATTCTCAGGTATTCAAGTTATTAGTTCTATGCTGTGGCTTCTCAAATCATGCTTGTTTCGAAATTTGAACTCTATATTCTGCCTTCACCTCCACGTTTTCTATCTTATTGCTGGTGGTTTGATATTTTTTCCTTCCATTTGCAGATCCTCTCTTTAGTTCCCGATTTGGTTAATATATTTGCCCAAGTTGCTGCATCACCTGTAGAAACTCCCGAAGTCAAGACACATATAGGCAGGGCTTTCGCTCACTTGATATCTGTTTACGGCAATCAAATGCAGCCGCTTTTGGGCAATCTTCCACCCACCCTTGCTAATGCACTAGCTTCTGTAGCTCCTAAGAGCTGATGCGTAACAAAAACTCCACCCATGAAGTCTTGTTATTTATGGCTTTTTTCTCCCCATGGAGCTGCTTCCGTTGGACATTCCATGCCAATCAGATGTTGAGACGAAAATAAGAACAAAAGTTGGTGGCAGGGAGAACGAAGAGATCGGAAGAGCGTCGCTGTGGGAGCTGTATATTTCTCAGTTATATATAGAAATCCAAACCGGTTTTTCGAGATGCTTCATTCTTTGCTTTCTTTAAACGATGGGTAGTGGCCGATCTGTTTAGGCACTCGGCGACTTCATTGTTTTTTGATTTTTTTAACCGACACAATTTTTGGTTTGAGCATTTGTGGTTTGTAAACGTCTTTTTTCTTTTGTTATTACTCCTTTTTTTATCAAAAACACGCTTTCCATATAGAGAATATGAGTTTGATGTTTTATATATATAATCTTATGAAAAATTTTATTTTGCCCACGCATACATGTTATTATGTATGCGCGCAATATGTGGCACACATCTATGTTACAAGTGTGGGATCTTCCGATCTTAAATGTTTGACACATATGCACGCATGCATAATAAAATATATGCGTGTAGGCAAAATAAAATTGTTGATAATCTTATTTCTCCATGCACTTTATTTTAATTTGATTACTGTATTTCTCCCTGTTTCTGTAGTTAAGAAGAGTGTAGTTCTTTTTAACCAAAATTCTAAAAAGCGTATAGCGTGAAAAAGTAATAAAACATAAGGTGGTGAAGTGTGAAACCCAATTTTCAAGTTGTCTAAGCGTTGGCTTTTTAGAACATTGTTTTTAACTGAACTATATTTTAAATTAATTTCTTATTTTCCAGTGTTAATTTGGCTATTATATAATAGTTGTATTAATGTTTTTTTTAGGTCCTTCAACTGTAGAAAACAGTTTTTTTTCTTATCAAATCAAAAGTAGCCATTACTATAATAGATAGTACATTAATTACCTTTACACGGAATTGAGTCGAATGTTAAACAAATAAGATATCAAGAAAAATGAAATCTTGTAATAATCATGATTATGATACAAATAAAAATAATTTTAAGAACAACACACAACACAATCGAATAAACTAATGGATAGAAATTAGATAATAATAGAATAATATTAAGAATTTTCAAGGATGAAGTAGATCGGATTAAGATTCTTTGCTTTTAAAAACTGAGCTTTGATGAGAGAAGATGAGACTGCTTAGTAATTCATAGGAACCGATAGAATCCAATAAGAACAAAAGCCAAAATCAATGAAAAAGAATAAAAATAAGATATTACTGCATAGTTCATAACCGAAATAATAAAAAATGGCCAAATTATCCTTACCAAACTTTTTCACAATACCTTTCATTTAATTAATATATAGATTTAATAAATTTGGTGCCCATTGCAGTTTTTTCGCTTTATAATCAGGTTAAATTTGATAGAAGTATCACTATCTAATGAAGAGTCGGTAAATTATACGCCTCTGGTTGAATCATTACGACTTACTTCAATTTTGACTCTATCTCCGAACAATATCCATATAAAACTATGTCGGATCTTTCCTGAAACATAAACTCAGTATCATATATCTTCATTATCTAACCGAAGGCGAAACATACCACTGTAATTAAGCCTTCGTGAATCCATTTTTGTTCAATTTCATTCCAGGTAAAGCTCCTTGAAGTATATCAACTAATATCAGATAATGTCGTGTGAATCACAGCGTATAAAGGAGACTTAAATTTTCCCTTTTGCTTGACCACTCCTCTGCTCATGCGTGCTACTTTTTTTTTCTTTAATTCTTTTTTTCCTCTTTTTTTTTTCTTGGAAGCATATTCACCATATGTTAGGAGAATCACATTACTAATTTGATGAATTATTAATAAGTAAACTAAATCAGTGTTTGCAGTAAACTCGATTGTCATTATAATAACATTAAATAAACTGAAATTTTACTCTATATTGATCTTAATTATCATTCATTCTATGATATACTGCAATGGGTACATTTGAAGGTTCTAATTAAATCACATTGTATAATATTGCTCAATAATAATTCTTTGGATCTCTTGTTGCTTTGTAGCAATTTTTGCTACTACATTAGACTTTGAAATATATATATACACACACACACATGTAAATGATGTAATAGAAACTTAAATAACGAGAGCCACTTTAGTTTTTTTCTGTTTCTATTTTTTTTATTTTTTTTTAGTGGGCAAAGTCGACCAATCATCTCAACCAAGAAATTACCTTATCTCTTAATCCTTCAAAATGGTTCTCCCCACTTGAACTTTCACTCGTCTGTCAAATTAAGGGCACAAATCAAATTCGATCTCAAATTGTTGACTCTACATATATACATAATTTATATATATGTTAAACTTCACACCATGCATATAAATTGCACGACGTTTCTACTATTGAGAGAGAGAGAGAGAGAGAGAGAGAGAGAACTAAAACATCTTTGGGAGGAAAAATAGGTAGTTAGCAACCATACATAAAGGGACATAGCGTAGATAATAGAGTAGCACACAAAGTAACAAATGAAGAATGAACTTCATTATCATAGACCAAACCAAACCCATTTAATATTTCAAATAAATCCCTAAACTCAAAACTACTTGTTACCATCCAGTAAAAACTTAAAATTCCTAATAATAAACCAAAATCTCCTACACGATTAGTTATGTACAATCACTTATTGACATGCATATATATATTTGCCGCAGATGTCGTCTGAACCAAAATCCTATGAATAGAAACACATTCCATCTAAGTCCTGGAAAATATAAATCTACGAAATTGGAACTGGTAATTATATCTTAACACATGAAAGTAGTGAAAAAACTTTATTATTAAAATTATAAACAAACATGAGAATTAGCTTCTTCCTAGGTTATGTAATGTATTTGTGAGGACCATGTAAAAAATTTGTCATAAAAAACAAAATTTATTGTAGATAGTACTAGTTAATTAACAAATCCCTTACTATTCCTTCATTAGACTCGAGAATATATATAATAACGGCAGACAAAGATTTTTTTTTCCTGTTCTTTACAAGTTCAAGGCTAGACACACCCAAGTGGTATCAGGTATTATCTCAAAAACCATAAGGCCTTGAGGCTAAAGTTGAGGAATCGATATCTGGGGGACGCAATTCCTTCAAAGAAATTTATAAAGCCTTGACGGGGCCATCCACCATGAGCCTGGCTTCTAAAGAGGACAAAATCGTCTTGTTAGACGACATGTCTCCAAAAAAGACACGTCAACACTAAACTCCTGCATTTGATTGTACAGTCATAACAATTAAAAACTAACACGTATATATACCTGAATGTGGAGATGGTAACAATATCTATTTTGACAGACGTGAAGAGTGGAAGCACTTTGAATGGAAATTCCCACTTGTTCTTCCATATTCGGCAGCAATTTTGTGAATGCACTTGCCCCATTTTCCATGCAAATTTGAATAATTGCTTCTCCCTCTTTAACTTCATTCACACAAACTCACTCCCGACTGAATTACATATTTTTGTTTCTTGAGCTTAAGTCTTCGATCTCGTTCTCGAGATCGGGGATGTACTTAAGTACTCGATCGATTGTCGCGGGTGCACTCCGTGATCTCTTCTACAAAGAACTAGTAAGTATACTAGTTTTATAGATCAATTAATGTTGCAAATCTTGGTAAAATTATATATAAAATGTTTGATTTGGTGATTACCTTTCTTGATCTTGAGTAGTTGGGGAGGGGGGCACAGAGAGCGAGGTAGGACGCGTTAAGCTTCATTCGTCGAATTCTCTCCTTTGCATTGTGATGGAGTTTCTTGTTGGGAATTAATGAAAATTTTCCGATTGCGCCCGCAGGACCGTTGTTCAAGAAATTTAATTGAGACAAGAAAAATAAAAGACGAAGACAAATTTAACGGACTGTCAAAGCTTTCCACTATATGATTAAAGTCACTACAACCATACAGAATTTTCACTCGCCAAAACTCATCCCTAAGTACAACAAGAAAAATATACTAAGCTTTACCGTATCTACAAACTTCTACCCTTTGCCTAACCCGCGAAAAATTAAAGAAATCCCAAGACGCTAAGTTACTATTTTTCTTCACAAGACTCTCTGACCCGACTCAAGTGGTGCCCCGGGTTTTACTACACCTAATTTTCTACCCTTCGAACAAACCACAAAGAGTTACAAGAAAACTTTTCGAGGTGCTAGACTCACTAATTTTTCTCTCAACTCACTTGTACCACTTGTGTATAAAAGAAGAAGAAAACATCTCTATTTATAGGTTTCGTTTCCTTGGAAGACAAGACAATCCTTCTATGATTTGGATTCCTTTTCCTCCTAGGATTCTTCTTCTTTCCCTTTCCTTTTCCTTTTCAACTTTGGATTATTTTTGACAACAAACCCAACAATCTCCACCTTGTCAAAATAAGCCAAAATCTTCATCTTCTCCAGTCTTGTACACAATACTTGAGAAATTACCAGGCAAGCCTTTGACACTTTGACAGTCCCATACTCCACCACATGAGTATATATAACCACTTAGAATTAA
>CAVNYN010222886.1:0-34753 GCA_963692815.1 Nyctanthes arbor-tristis
TTGTTCGAAGGGTAGAAAATTAGGTGTGGTAAAACTCGGGGTGATTTTTTCGGTGTCACTTGGGTCGGGTCAGAGAGTCTTGTGAAGGAAAATAGTAGCTTAGCGTCTTGGGATTTCTTTAATTCTTCGTGGGTTAGGCAAATGGTAGAAATTGGTAGATGCGGTAAAGCTTGGTATATTTTTCTTATTGTACTTGGGGGATGGGTTTTGGCGAGTGAAAATTCTGTATGGTTGTAGCGACTTTAATCATATAGTGGAAAGCTTTGACAGTCCGTTAAATTCGTCTTCGTCTTCTATTTTTCTTGTCTCAATTAAATTCTTTGAACAACGGTCATGCGGGCGTAATAGGGAAATTTACATTAATTCCCAACAAAAATAACTACCTTCCAATTGAAACAATCTTGGACGATTAAAAGGACGTGACAATATAAATTTCCTATTGGATAATTTATGGTCAGAAAAATTATTATTGGATAATTTTCAAAACCCAGGGAAAAAAACAAAAAACAAAAACGATGCCTCATTAAACGAATCATGATACCAAACTCTAGGGCTAAAAGCTAATAGGATTCTTTTTAGTTGACAATAAAGGGAATACATTGTTGTCTGCAAATTAAGGAGAAATCCCTTTAATCCATTTATATACGATCAGATTATATAATGGGTTGGGCGTCGGGTTGGTTGGGCCCAAAGACCGACCTAACAGAAATCGGTTTTCTTGTTTTTCAAACTGAACCGGCCACCGACCAGACTCGGGTCAGGTCAGAATGGGTCAGTTAATCAGTTTGGCTCCTGATTAAAGACCCAAATCAAATGTCTAAATCAATTGTCCAAATTGAAAGTCCACATTAAAACAAGCAAAGAAACCCTAATCTGTCATATTCAAAATCTATACTCATTCACTTCCTCTCTCTACTCTCTCTGTTCTCTCTCTCAAGTCTCATCAGCTCCTCCGCGGCAGCGGCGGTGGCTTCAGTAGTCAGCGGCGGCATCAGCGTGGCCGCGGAGTTGGAGGTAGCAACTCTCAGTCCACACTCTCTCTCTCTATTCTCTTTTTCTATTGAGTCTTGCCATTGTCGCTGGCAGTGGAGACGACCAGCGGTGGAGGAAGCGCAGCCGCGACAGCGGTGGATGAGCGTAGGCAGTGGTGGATGACGGAAATTAAGGATGTTATGATTTGGAGATTTTGTTATTTTGATTTTTGAATTGAAATTTCGTATTTTGATTTTTGATGTTATGTTTCAAAGTATTTTGAATGTGAATTGTAAATGGAAGATTGTAGTGGTTTTTGGAAGATTTGTAATTTGTAACCCTAGATCTAGATCTGAAATTCTGAGTTCTTTTCTTTGTACAAATTTAGATCTGTATTCTGACGTTTTCAACCTGCAAGGATTAAAAAAAAAAAAATCAATTACCGGTTCAAACGGGTTTAACCGAATCGGGAACATTCGGTTCGGTTTAACCGGGGTCAACCGGTTTAACCGGTTCGGTTCGGGTTGGCGGTTTTTATGCCGAGGCCTAGATATAATATAAAATGGCTCTAATGTGAATTCTCTTATTGTGGCTTTCAATCTATAAAAATTCAAAAGAGCACATTATTTGACGTTGTTGGAGAAATAGATAACTTATACAATATTCAACCAAGATGTTGAAAATTAACTACACATTGAACAGGAACTTCGGTCCAGCATTTCTCTCACAAGGAATAATAAGAAAACTTATATCAACGTCTCTTCAATGTTCTTGCCTCTCCTCTTATGCTGCTAAAAAAATGGTAGTATCATAGTTGATTATACAGTCAAGTTGATAAATAAAGAAACAATTCTTTCCTGTAGAGCAATGAACATTACTATTTAAGATTCATAAGAATATACTTCTTTGCTTTGTCCAGTGAAAAACTAATTTATATGTTGTAGAAAAGCTCAACCTAAAAGCTTCCACCGGTTGATTCCTTTAAATTATGGATAATAACCTACACGACGCTCTTCCGATCTAAGTTAAATTCTAGTATGCATTAGAGTAAATTGCATCTCCAACAATCGCAATTGACGTATCAACACTGGACTGTAGTGAGACCACGGAATAAATGTTTTGAAAAAAATTTAGGAGGTCCTAAGCATACCATTTCATGGTTCTTGCTTGACTACTCAACTTCTGCAAATCATAGAACAGTTCAAATTGGACATAAAGCAATATGAACAACAGAACCCAATCAAAAAGCTTTTTTAGAAGTTATATTTCCTCTCCCTTTGAAAAAAAAAAAAGTTCTATTTAGTCAATCCCAAATATAATTGCATTTGTTTTCAATATATGGTATCATATTAAGAAGCATCAATGAAAAATCATAAGGTGCGTCTGATTCATTTACTGAAGTAACTTATTTACACTAAAAACAGTTGTATAACTTGTTTACACTACAATCATCAATTAAATTTAATCAATCTTATACTTTTTAGAAAAGAAAAAAATTATCAATCTTATATAATCCAAGTCACTTAACAACTTAACTGTTGAAATATCAAAGTTGTCGTGTGAACCACCTTATCCAATCTTTCCTGCTCGCAATTTCATTAGCAAGTGGAGCACCTGTAAAGCCAAGTCTTGCCAACCGTTCCTTGGGAACGCTATTTAACTTCAGGTATTGTTATGAGTGAAGGCACTGAATATTCTTCAAATTGGGTTGTTGATTGGGAGATACAACCACATAGCAGAAGAAGCTTAGAAAAGCACCTTTGCTCCTATAAAATTAGAGTAATGTTATTTAACACCACTGGTGCTTGGCACCATATCAAGGTGGCACTAAATGATAAGTTGAATTAAGTGGATTATTTATTTATTCATTTAATTCTACTTATCATTTAATAACACGTTGGATGCCACCTAGACTGGTGTCAAGCACCACTGATGCTACATAGCATTATTCATAAAATTACATTGTCAAGAAGATGATATAAAATGGGAAACAAAATAAAAAAGAATTCACACTTGAATCGACTATACCTCAACAGTCTTAGAAGAAAGTTAGCTCAATGCATACATAACTGAGAAAGTTAGCTCAATGCATACATAAATCAAGCAAATCAATCTGTTGGCAAAATCACTTCTCCAGCAATTGTACTTGTGCAGCGGTTAAGGCGTCTATCTCATCCTTAAAACCTGAAGAAGACATGACTGAAAAGGGCAAACATAGGAGAAGATTAGAACCTAATTTACGGAGGAAAGCATAATCAAAGACATAGGAGAATAATAATCACAAAAGAGGAATACATCGACGCTAAGAAGAGAAGGTGGCAGATGAATACAGAAGGAAGAGGGATACGTGAGGAATAGAAAATGAAGGAAAGAAAAAATAATAATAAAAAAACTTATTGCAGGAAGGCTGACTGCGAGTGTTACCACAGAGCAAATGGGCGAGAAAAAATTAAAGGGCACTTAAGTGCCTTTATATATTAATTAATATATAAGTTATTTTGGAATATGTTTCCAAGTTATTTTGAAATAAATTTTGGTTTCTAAAACTAATTGGGACCATCTGTAGAAGTAGCAATCCGACGCAAATTATTGTGCAACTTCATAATAACCCGGCCCAAATTATTGTGCAACATCATGATGGGGTTAGCAACATTATGGGCGAGAAAAATTGTAATTGAGAATCCACATCCAATTGAAAACTCTTATATTATATATTACATGATGATATGATATATGATGATATGATTGGTAAGAAATGTCATGTTTCATAAAATATAAAAAAATAAAAAAGAAAATGAGAAATTCTCAATTCATGTGGTTGTTTTCCAATTTTTTATATTTTATAAGTTAAAAAATAATCTAATATTTTAAAAAATATGGAATTCTAATTCCTTGGAATACGAATTACCTATCCCCAAGGAAAATATTTTCCTTATTTTCTTGAAAAATTTTGTCATGTAACTAAAAGCTGGAAAATATTTTCCATAGAAAAAAGCCAATCTAATAGCAAAAAAGTGAAAATTTAGGTGAAAACTAATATTTTTCATAGAAAATTATGACAATCAAACACACTGTTAGTTTTTTAAAAGTTAGCTTTTATTAAATTTTAAGTTGAGACTTTTGGTTTGACATGCATATCGTGTTTTTTTCACTTAACTACAATAATATAAAGTCACATTTTTTTCTTCCTCGTGTGAGTCAGAAAGTGAAGACTTTTTTTTAATTAACTAAATTAATTAATGAGTTGATTATTAAAGATAAAGATTAAATAGTATTCCAGTGGTTAAATTTTCAAGTAATAAATAGTAGGTTTTGAGTTTGAATCACACATTTCCCTCCACTCTTTTATCTCCTCCTTCTATCAAATAATGAATAAATAAATAACCAAAGTAAATTAGGTTTTAAAATAAAAAATTGAGGGCAAATTTAGTAATCAATAAATTTTCCTAATCCCAACTTTAATTTATAGAGTGATTATGAAGAGTGAAGAAGTGAGATGCATCACAGAGAAACTTTTATAGACTCTTATCTATTTTATTGAACAAATTTCTAGTATCTATATATATATATATATATCTAAATTAAGAGTAGTCTAAATAAGTTTTTCAGCCCAAACCGCTTACGTCATGCCTGATATCATATTTTGTTTTTTATTAATGTATTCTTTTTTATTTTAAAATGACTAATTTGCTTAATTTAACATCACATTTTATCTTACTGTGTAATCTAACCCTAGCTTTTTAAACTTGACGTTTTCAATCTCACATCTTACTTTTTATATTATCTATATATATCTAAATCAAGAGTAGTCTAAACAAATTTTTCAACCCAAACCGCTTACATTATGACTGATGTCATATTTTGTTTTTTTATTAATGTATTCTTTTTTATTTTAAAATGACTAATTTGCTCAATTTAACCTCACATTTCATCTTATTGTGCAATATAACTCTAACTTTTTAAACTTGACGTTTTCAACCTCACATCTCACTTTTTATATTATATTAATCTAAATCAAGTGTAGTTTCTACCTTATTTCCTACTTTGACTAGTGTTGTAAGCTAACTGATGAAATCATATTTTGTCTATCTTTCCATATTTTCTCCTACCATGGAATTTAAAATTCCATTTCCCACTTCCCAAATAAACAAATAAAGATTGAATTTTTTTCCCATGACCTTGATATTTTTCATGAAAAATAAATACTATTAAACACGTTGTAAGTTTGCGGAAAATGTATGTAATGAAAAACGTTAGGTGGCTTATTTCATTACAAAGAGAAAAGCTCGCCGAAATGTCATCGACGACGGTTGATATAGTTAAACACTTGGTAAGTTTGTACTTGCACTATAACTTTAGAAGAATATTATGAACTTAGTTCGCCTCACTGATCTTTACTTGAATGTCAATTACTTTTTTAGAGAGATTTTGGTCTCATTTTCATTGGAAACACGTAAAGCTTACATGATTATTTTTTTATTTTTTTTTAAATTTTTAATGTTTTAGCATAATGAGTCAGAAATTTGAAGCTAAAGAAGTTTTTGTATTTAGATTTATTTGTCAAAAAATTGACCTCTAATAAATTTCTTGCAAGTATTTATTATTCTTTTATACCAGTTCCCTTTTTTATAAGTTTGAGTTACAAAATCATATAAGATAGAAATTTTTGAAATTTCAAAGATACTTAGAATGTAAAGAATCAATTCATAGTTCAAGCATATATTTGACTAATACAATATTAAGATCATGTGCTATTTTTAATAAATAAGGACATATACTCTACAATGCAAGTTGATTGGCTACATTGAATGTAAAAAAGATCTCCATTAATGAGTTTGAAGGTCTAATTATTTCTATTGATATAAATTCATCATTTATATTTTCAACTAATATATAAATATTTTTTATTTATTTTTCAAATTTCTATTGTTATATTTTTTAATGTTGTTCTTTCCGTACATCGCACGGGTGATATACTAGTTTTAAGAGTACCACAATATAATTTATTGGACAAATTAAGAGTTCGATATGTGGGTACAAAACCCCAATTTATTGTTAAAATATCGCCTTTAAACATACATATGGGTTTATTGTCTTTTTGATTGATTTGAACTATACCATATTTCAGATATTTGTAGAGTATCATGACTTTTTTTTTTCTTTGTCTTAAATTTACACGACAATCTTCTCACAATAAAATATAAATTTTATTTATATTTAAAAAATATATATATATATATGTTAGGGTTCACAAATTCAATATTCCCCACCACTCATTTTGTTGTTTTATAAAGAGAGAACATGGATTTGTTCTTTCAATTTTTACTTGACCCAAAATATCTGCCTCAATTTTCCGCCGCCATAAATAGCCGCCAACCTATTTTTTCCATCCTCTTATTTGCCGACGCTTCTGGTTTCTGGGAAGCGCGTCTCTCTTTCTTGCACCTGCCCACGCATAGATTTAGAGAGAGAGAGAGAGAGAGAGGTGAACATTTGTGGCCTATAGTTCTTGTGCTTAATCGACGCGGTGAGGTATACTTTTCTCTATGTTTTCTATTTATCTAGGTTTTCTTTGTAGCTTCTGTGGATCTGAATATCATTTTCCGTTTGTTCAAGCGATTAGTATGCACACATCGCAATAATGCAATCTAGGGTCTCAGATCAGGATTTTTTTATGTCAATTGTCTGTATTTGTGCTATGCATTGTTTCTGTGTTTTAATTTTAGCTTAATCGAAAGTTCTTATGCGTTTCTTAGCAATCATGAACATTCTTTTCTGAAAGGGGGAAAATATTCCCTTTTGAGTCGATCATTAATTTCCGCAATTGGAGTTGGACTGCGTTTTTTCTCCGCCATCTAGGTACTTGTTCTGCTTTATCTAAATGTATCCCTGGTTGCATGTATTATTATTATGATCTCATATGGGTGAAACCTGAGAAATTAGAGGCTCCTCTTTCCTATTATTTCTGGACAACATGTTATAGCCATGGTGATTTGGTTAAGATAGTTATTTTATTCTGTTGTGTTGTTTATTGATACTACAGGGTAAATAAGGAGGAGCCTTCAATATGGCTGCTGCTGCAATGGCCTCGTCTGCTGACATAAGGTACGGGCCAGAGGACCCCACGCTCCCAAAACCATGGACAGGCCTCGTTGATGGTAAGACAGGATATCTTTATTACTGGAATCCGGAGACCAATGTTACCCAATATGAGAGGCCAGTTATCTCTTCAAATGGAAGTGCTACAGTGCCTTACAAATCTTTGAGTTCATCGGTCCAAAAGTCTTCTCAAGGACACATCATAGAGAATGGCGATGACAATAAGTATGGCAGAGAACGCAACAGTCAGTCAATGAAGATTGCTTCTGTGACCAGAAGTTATCAGGTGCCAATGCAAGTCTTTTGATAGCTAGGCATATCTTTTTATTTTAGGAGAAATTGTCACACTGATGAGCTTAGCTTTGATTGAATCCAAGTATTAGGAATTGGTTTATATGTCAATATAGAATTAATATACTCTGCCCCCGGGGCCACGGATGATCCACCCCAGAAAAGAGTCAGTGGGGAACATGAGGCACGGGTGATTCACAACCTGGTTTAATGGATGTCTTTAGCCTTAGACAAGCCCTGTCGGTCTTGCCTGAACTTTTGGTGGACTCATCATTTCTCATGTTTACTTAATGCTGTATCAGTAATATGCTCAACATTTTAAGAGCAATTTTCACAGAAGCTGCACGAGTTCGATTATGTTCCTCTATATTTGTTATGTCAATATCAGTGTTTAATGCTGGTAGCCTTTCAATTTTAAAATTAGAATATTCAACTCTTAGGATTTGACTTTCACGTTTAATCTATTCTATGTTTTCTTCAAATTTTCTGGATGTTTCACTATGAAGATCACATCCAAAAATCTGAAGGAGATAATAACTACTTACTTTTCTGCCCTGATAGTACTGTCAATAGTTAAAGTAGTTCTAAACAAAGAGAGTGGGGTTAATTTGTTTCTACTCCGGCCTTTCTTCTGTTTGTACTTTTGATATGAACATTTATAGATATTTCTCTTTTGAGGGAAACAAGTTTTCCCTGCCTGACGTTGTTTACATTTCAATCTGATGTAGAAATGATAGATCTGAAATATTTGATTTTTAGTTTCATATTCTGCATACATGTACTTCTAAAAAATTGGTGTCTTTTTTTTTTTAACTATTTATTCCCCTAATCGGTTAATTTTTCCTTTTTTGTGTATATATTTTTATTAAAAAAAAAATTTCTTGCTCTTTTATTAGTAAAGAATATATGGTGGTATATAATCCCTTTTTGAGTTCTTAATTAATAAACAAAAATATTAGGCACGATCGGTCTCTGCTACCTATGGAAGTGCACAAAGCAGATATTTGGTAGTAGTCTTCTCATGATATTATTTACTTTGGGCTTGCTGGATAGAGTCTAATGTAAACATGGTTCAATTAGGTTAGTTCTGTGATATTAATAAAGTACTTTCTGGTTTTGTCAAAAGAAGGGTCAGGTGAGGTGAGGGGTATGCAGTTTCTGGTTTCCGAGAAGTAACATTACCTATGTCTCTTAACTCCAATAGTCTTCCTTCAACAATTTGAGTGCTAATATACGCGGCACAAACTACATATGACCTTAAATGTTTACTTTACGTGGATGCATGCCAGCATAGTATCTTTATATTGCATGCCTTATTAGCATTTTCCTTTTTGATAAATTAACGAGTTTGTTTTCTTGACTTTGTATCAGAGTGTAAGAAGCAAATCAGATCACTCACATGACGATCTGATCATGAGAGCGAGTTCTGGACTCACATCAGTTCCATCTAAAAGTTCCTGAAATTGGTTTATCTGCTGATTCTTATTGTCGTCGGCATGAAATAACTGTATCTGTAAGCGCGTATACCACTTTATGTATTTGTAAGCCTTATCTTAAGTTGATGCTATATGTACCTTGAGATGAGACCCTTTCTTTATATTGTTTTGATCAACTTTAGAGCTAACGCATGAGTTTTGCCAGAAATGGTCAATTATGGGAACTTAAAAAAAAAAAGGGATCTGCAGTTGACTAAATACTAGTAATGAATGGTCTAAACTGGTCACTTCTAGTCAGGCGGTGTGTTAATGTCCTACAAGTACTGCGTTGTGTCAAAACACCAACCCTCTACTCAAGCACTTTGTGATGGCCAAATAAGCCACATTACTTGCAATTTTGATCTAGAGATACCAATACCCAGTGTATGTGGCAACCCCCCCCCCCCCAAAACTAGTTTCACGGAATATGTGGGCTAATGCCTATGTCAATAAAAAGTAGTAGAGGGAAAAGCGCCACATACCCCAGGTGTTTCCATAACATAGACACCTAGTGTCTCGAGGTTATTCCTCACATTACTTGTCTACCTTATATATACTCTTTTAATTTCTATTATTTGGAGATATTCTTCGGGGACATTGCAAGTATTTGACATGGCATGCGCTGTATAACATAATATAAACTATAAAAATAGAGATCTAATTTATAAATTTTAGATTATAATCAGCTTAGTTATTCTGTCTTCAATGTGTATCTGTCCTCTTTCAAAAGATCATGTGTGGCATGCATGTGTCACATGTTAGCATCTGTGTAAATTAGGTTACCTTAGACTTTAAGGACCCAAATTGTTATGGCATTTAATGTGTGGATATTCTTGGTTTTCTGGGTCTCATCTGCCAATTAATTGTGTGTTTCATTTCATAGGTGTGCACGGTGAATTTCTTTGAAATACCAATGGAACTAATAGACAATATTTCATACATCTCTGTTGTTCATTTTGTCAAGTTTAATGGATTGAATTATTTGCTACAGTTAATTTTTTTGCCACCTATGTTTTGAAACTATCAAAAGTTAAAGGCTGCTTTTGCCAAGATACTTGCATTAAGTTTGGTGGTAAAATTGTGATAGCCAACTAGATCTGTTCTCTTATCCTTTCCTCTCAAACTTCTCTTTTATGTTTTCTTGTAAATACTTATTCATTTGTTAGTGCCTTTTATCAATTTTTACAGTACTTAATATGGTTTAACTGCTTGTCTGTGCTTCTATTAATTAGGGAAATAATGTGCTGCAACCTTTCACTTCATTTGAAGCCACTGGTTTTCCTTCAGAGATTCTTAGAGAGGTATAAATATACTTCCAGTCTTCGGAATTCTTGATTCTCATAAACTTAAAGAGGTACAATAAACTGTGAGCCTACTGCTTTTTTGCAACATTTGTTGCTGAGGGAGGTCCAATGTGGAGATTAAGAACTCATTCTTAGTTTCCATCTGTACTTTTGTCGCAGGTGCGATGTTTGCTCCAAGGAGGAGCCAAATGTCGTACGCTGTGCTGCCCTCATGTGGGGCTTGCATATTTGGATCGCCCTTATTTGGTGGACCAAATTTTCTGAGGGGCTTTCGGAATCATCCTAGTTCGTCGCGGGGACTTCTGATGGTGGTGATTCAGTCTGCCTTTTTGGTCCTAATAGAAGAAGAGGCGTCCTCCTACTCTAGCTTTAATCAGTAAGAAATGGCTGTCCATATTGTGGGATGATGCTTCTTCTTGCATTGGCTACCCGAATGACTTGGAAAAGAGTAATAACAAATTATAAAATCTAAGCTATTAGCTTGCTCACAGGTTGTGGATTTGTTTTTCGATTTTATAGGTGTACAATGCTGGATTTTCTGCTCCCACACCAATACAGGCACAGTCATGGCCAATTGCTCTACAAGGTTGTGATGTAGTAGCTATTGCAAAGACAGGGTCTGGAAAAACTTTGGGTTACTTGATTCCTGGCTTTACTCACATAAAGAAACGACGCAATAATCCCAGATTAGGTCCTACAGTTTTAGTTCTGTCACCGACAAGGGAGTTAGCAACGCAGATACAAGATGAAGCTGTGAAGTTTGGAAAATCGTCTAGGATATCTTGCACGGTATGTGGACCAAAGAACATTTTCCACTTCTTCCAAATAATTTAGTTTTGTTACTGTCACACACTTCTTTCGTCTCAGTGATCTTGGAATATGTGCATGTGCACATCTCCAAATCCCTTAGATAGAAGTACTCACTGTCATGTATGTTTTATGCTTAGCATGCCATGGATTAACCAATTATGCTGCTGATTCCTCTTTCTATTTGTTGTGCAATGAAGTGTTTGTATGGAGGAGCACCAAAAGGTCCGCAGTTGAGAGAGCTAGACAGAGGTGTAGATGTGGTGGTGGCAACTCCTGGTCGCTTGAATGATATTCTGGAGATGAGGAGGGTGAGCCTTCACCAAGTTTCGTACTTGGTGTTAGATGAGGCTGATCGGATGCTGGATATGGGGTTTGAACCTCAGATTAGAAAGATTGTTAAGGAGCTTCCGACTTCTAGGCAAACCCTTATGTACACAGCAACTTGGCCAAAGGAGGTGCGCAGAATTGCTTCGGATCTACTGGTTAAACCTGTTCAGATTAACATTGGAAATATCGATGAGCTTGCTGCCAACAAGGCTATTACCCAGGTACATCCTTCTATTAATGTTGAACAGTCGCTTGTTGTTTAGAGTGAAATGTATCTTGTTTTAAATTTCGAAATTTGAATGGAATAATTTACAACAATTCTCTCTCATATGTCAGTATGTTGAAGTCCTTTCACCAGTGGAGAAACATAGGCGGCTGGAGCAGATATTGAGATCCCAAGAACCAGGATCAAAGATAATAATATTCTGTTCAACAAAGAAAATGTGTGATCAACTTGCACGTACCCTAACCCGCCAATTTGATGCGGCTGCTATACATGGAGACAAGTCCCAAGGTGAAAGGGATTATGTGCTGACTCAGTTTCGCACTGGAAGGTCACCAGTGCTTGTAGCCACTGATGTTGCTGCTCGTGGCCTGGACATAAAGGATATTAGGTAAATTAGTTCTTAAATAAGTAACGTCAATCACCTGAAGCTGTAACTCTGGCATAATCAGAACTTTGTGAAACATCATATGCACTTTTTTAGGAGAATTTAGAGAAGCTCGCAATTTTTCTCTTCTCAACATAAATCTTGGTTCAACACATGCAGAAATTTTCACATTGATGAGCGGACACACCAATGGTGGAATTTAGTTTCTGTATATGATGTTTTTCTTTCCCCAGAACTGGAATCTAGTTTAACATATGAAGCCAAATGGCTACTCATTGGATAGGATTATCACGGGGTGGAAAAGAAATCAGTACTAGGAAATGAAATTTATAGAAATGAAGATAGAATACCTAAATTTACTGTTTTGAACAATTTAAATTATTATTGTGGCCCTGACATGTCGGTCCTAAGTTAATGAAAAATCAAATGGTTGTGTGTGCTCATGTGTCCGTGTCCATGTCCATGCAACATAGTTTTTCACATTTATAGTTAACAGTTAACTGTATTCGAGCGAAGTGAACACTTTGAATTGCTTTATTGGCTTTACTCTTCATCGGATGATTTGGAGCATGTTTGATGCTCTTTATTTGTCCAAATGTGGAGAATTTATAATGAGAATAGAGGTAGAATGTGTATTGGGAATGTAAAAAGGTTTAAAATATGTGGTTGTAATTGAATAGTTATCAAATCAAATGTCAAATAAGTGGTAGGTAAATTTATAAATTGGTAAAATAAAGAGCATCAAACAAGCTTTAGCATTTATATGTTCATTCTTATGGTGAAGTATAAAATTTTTTAGCTCCTTTACTGGATGCAATCCAGTGTTATTCCTCCATATTCCCATGAACATGATTTGGCATCCCAAATATTTAATTGGTTTTGTGGACAACACGTGACACTATCAGTTATGCTGCTCTGCATTTTCTTTTCCTTTTTCCCAATGATTGGTGGTCCTCCCTCCTTTCTTGATTCTTCTTTTTTTAATAGGGTGGTGGTAAACTTTGACTTCCCCACTGGAATAGAGGATTATGTTCATAGAATTGGAAGAACAGGAAGGGCTGGTGCCACTGGAGTTGCTTTTACATTTTTCTGCGACCAGGATGCAAAACATGCATCAGATCTTGTTAAAGTTTTGGACGGAGCAGATCAACGCGTCCCTGATGAAATCCGTAGTATGGCTTTACGTAGCAATGGAATGGGAAAGGCTAAAAGCAGGTGGGGTTTGGGCCATAGTGCACGTGCTGGAAGTTTTACAGGACGCTATGATTCTGCCTATGCTGGACGAGATACGGGAAACACTGGGAACCATGATGATTTTGAACTGCGTGGCAGGTAAGGCGCTGTTCTTGTTCTGTTGCTTAATTAGGAAAAATGCGTCATTGGTCATCAAGGAAACATGCATCACTTCAAATTTTGAGGCGCTAGTTTGAGTTAATAACAAATTGGAATGAAATGAATTTTCGTTTAAAAAAAAAAATCAAAGTCCAGAAAATCATTCACTAAAAAGAAAATAAAAAAAATAAAAAAATTGTTACCTTACAAAATTGGATATGCATGGTTCATGCCTATTAATCATCCTTTTTAAAGGTTGCAAACCAGTTGATGTTTAAGCAATTAATTGGAGTCTAGTGACACACATCCCTTTTAAATAATTTCTTACATAAAATCTTATTCCACTTTCTTCTTCGTGTCCCTTTTTGTTTGTCCCAAATTATAGTCCATTTTTGGTAGTTAGTTTTTTAATTTTCTTATGTGCCCCTATTTAATGTGTATTGATATTTAACAAATAAGTACTAATAAAGTTGAATAACAATTAAATGAAGGGGCATATTAGAAAAAATGTTCATAAATTCCACTTTTCCAAGAACATTAATGGACTTTCTTAAATAATGTGAAAAATGATATGGAACTATTTTTATGGGACGGAGGGAGTTTTTTGGGTGCTGGATTATATATGCTGGCATGAGTTAAGAGTTCAATACCTCTTGCATTATATCTTGCCTGCTAATGTTTGTGTTTGTGGTCTCACTTCTGTTACATTGTGTATGGTAGCAGTAGATACGGTGCTCAGCAGAACCCAAACCACAGTCGCAGTAGAAGTCCCTATAGAAAATTATAATCTAGAATTTGGCGAAGGAATTTGCCCCAGTTACACAGAGGAATAGGATGAAGTATCATTCTTGCAGGAGGCCATATGACAATATGAATGTCGGCTTCTGATG
Organism: Nyctanthes arbor-tristis; assembly: GCA_963692815.1. NCBI lineage: Eukaryota > Viridiplantae > Streptophyta > Magnoliopsida > Lamiales > Oleaceae > Nyctanthes > Nyctanthes arbor-tristis. The sequence goes on from CAVNYN010222886.1 coordinate 14,112, forward strand.
GTGCATTTTTTTTCTTGGTTGTATTTGTTTCCCCTGTTGTATTCTTTGTCCTTTCAACTGGTCATTTGAATATTGCCTAGGTAGTACTTTCGGAGATTTATACCTACAAGGGTACACCAATTTCATTAAAATTGTATTGCAACAAAGTAAAGCATTGTGTACGACAATGAATTTGGGATTAGATATACAAATCTTTATTATGCATTTTCCCCCCGACGTTTCAGTCATTTGCATGTACGTTGTGTATTTTCTTCTACTCCGTCTGCCGTATAGACTTGAGATTTGAAACAATGGAGGGTCCAATCCGTGGATGATTTGAACTCGTAAGGTTTATGTAGACCAATGTTTGAAAAGGTGGAATCCTTTTCTAATTTTGATCCAACGCTACCGCCAGACGTCTTGTGTGGCATGTTTTAAGCAGATAAAACTCACCTGGTTTGCCACCACCCACCTGTTTTGTCCACTTAAAACACGCCACACAGGACGTCTGGCAGTTGATCCCGCCATATGTCTGGCGTGTGAGTCCCTTTTCTGTTCCACCAGAAGTATTGCTTGCACCTCCGCTTCAACTATAAAGACCATTTCCAGCTTGGAACAAAAAGCAAATGTAGTCTGCCGTTTTGCGAATACCACCCACATCAATTCCCCATATTAAGCTCTAACAACGGAAACTCAGGTTTTTCCCAAGAAACAGCCACAATATTGAATCGCTGTGAAAGATTGGTCTGAGACTCCGTTGTTCGCTAACACGGACCTGCATAATTTCATCAACAATAAACTTTGGAAGCACCTCAGTCAACTTCCAAGGTGCACCACAGACACTTGGCGTTAGGAACTCGATTATTAATATTCATCATAATAATTGCAAGAATTTTCATTAAACTGGCAGTTGACAGATCGGCTTTCATGAACTAGAACTAGAACACCTCCAGCAGGAGAAGGCGCACACGAATTGCAATTAAGTAGATACTACCTTGTCCAATAAAGATAGTTCAATATTTCTTTTTCATCTGTCTCAAAATATAAGTCACTTTTCTCTTAAAAGTGTAGTTGAAATATTAATTTTCTTTATACATTCCCATTTAATGTGCGTAATAATTATTAACAAAATAGAATTATTAAAGTGAAATAATTAATAGAGTAGGAAAATGATCCTAAACTTATTTTTCCAATACTATTAAATGTATATTTTTAATTTCTAAAAAAATATGAATACGGCTATCTTTGTGGGACTAAAGTGTTACGAAACCAACAAATTGGGCTAGGTTAAGGTTGGTTTTCGGAAGTGCAAGACCATTGACATGACCTTGTAAGCATTGAGGCAATGTCTCAAAAGGTGTGTGTATGCCTCAATCTTGGAAGCCTCGTCTGCCAATTTTTGCAGGCCAACATAACTCACTGTCAACTGATGTGGTGTATTTATATAATCGTCACATCACAAATACATCTGGTATTATTTATGACACTTAAATAATAACGAGTTCTCTGAGTATTGGAAGGAACATTATGGCATAACCAAATAAGTAATAATTACCTTCGTTTATCAAACTATTAAATCATAAGTCAGATTTTGAAGGCCGATCATGTTATACTGTCATATTTTATTTGAAGTCTATCTGGTGACTAAGAAATTAATGCCAAGACGTAACTTGTTTGATAATATGCGATTCTTTTCTTCTTCATTTTTCTTTTCTTTTTATTTATTTATTTTTTTGGTAAGTCGAAATTATGTCTATATATTCAAGGAAGTAACAAGCCCTCAACACAAATTTTCTATCCAAATTTACTACATTAAAAAACCCGACCAAAATACTACGCTATTTTTGCCTCTTTTTTGATCCTCTTGGCTCTCGAGTACAGAAAAACTCCAACCAGAGCAATAGCAGTACCTGATATAAATATTGGGCAGTGTTAAAAAGGCATAAATTACCAGGACAGTAGAAACAGAACGTCATAAACAAAATAAATAGAAAATTTAGGATGAAATTTAAGGAAATTACCGAGCGAATTTGTCTGCGACACGGGTGTCTGAAAGAAGATTATTGATGATACAATCACCACCACTCTCTTAACACAATTTCCTACTGCATGTGTCACTGGTGATACCATTTGTAGTATCATATACGAAACCTGTCAGTCGGGCAACACAATAAGTTCCTTATTTTCACAGTAAAGTAGACTAATTACTTGTTCAAACTATATCGTTTGGCCTATCCAATTCAAGCTTTAAAATCGCGGAGAATACGAGAGATCTCACCTGCTGATAGGTATGGAAGCAGAAACCAGCTAAAAGACATTTTACACAAAATTCTTTGACATCCAATCCTTGACTTGCCTGAATTATAATTTGTAACAAATAAACCATGAAAGTTAAGAAAGACAACAGCTTTAAGGTAAGATTTCAATTAGCTAGTTTTATGAGCTTCTTACAGCATATTGCAGGTATGCTGGACTGAACTTGACACCATCAATCAAAATGGCAGTCGGTGCCAGAAGGAAAAATGAAATGATCGTTATAACGGAGAAGAGATTGACGTTGTCCAGTGTTTCCTGAAAGAATCAGATTCATCTTATAAGAATAATCAGATTCATCTTATAAGAATGCAAGAATCTAACAAGTGATTAATTAACAATAAATTCATTCATACCTCCTTGACCATGAACTTTTTGCTGAACACATTTCGAGATTGATTCGTCAAATTAGAAGCCATTGCGCTGCTAAATCCAATCCTGTGTAAATCCCAAATCTATCATCAGTACTTGAAGAACGCGATTTTTTATTTTTTTCACCTTTGGAAGTGAATAATACTAGAGGTTGTTCATATTCATATATTCATACCAATTGAAAGAGGCCTCAGTGAATGATGCCAAAGCCACACCACCAACAATAGGCACAAGAGATGAAACTACCCATAAAGAGGGCCTCTGTGTGATCAAACTGAAAGTCAAATAACTTCAAATGATAAATGATCCAATAAGGACACATCATAGATTTGTCTTTATCATATGGCTTGACAGGATTTGTCCCGTCTCTCTGATGCCGTATCAAACTATCCCATCTAAAAGCTTAAGCTTTTCAAGGGTAGGATGAATTAAAATTATATACCTCTCCAAGAAACAGAACTGAAAGTAGAACCGTAAATAAAGGCTCCATTGCTTTGATAGTATGTGTGAATGAAACAGCAACTTTTCCAATGCTGACATTTGTTAAAAGATTGCCTAATGTGTGCCCCAAAGCCAACAGAAATATTGCTGCAAACTGACATGAAGGTCATATAAATTCTAAATTCATCACATTATAATATACACTAAATAACCAGACATCTCATATGACCGCGAAAAACTTCGGCGCTCCTTGGCCAATCAAGAACCTAGGACCCAAATTAAAAATAACAAACTGGGAGATGCTCCTGGAACACTGAGGATTTTCCCATATGACCCATAAAAGACTAATTTACATAAGACTTTTTGTGCTAGAACAAGAATCAACGTCATTAAATAAAAAACATCATCAGAACAAATATTAACATTTTCCATCAGAGGTACTAAAAAGGAAAGCATAAATATTACCTGGGATTTATTAATCTTGGGTTTAGGATGTAATTTTAAGGTCCACATCAGCAATACAAGCACAGCCCCGCACCCAAACTGAAATGCTGTTACTGTTGTTGCAAATGGATATACCTTCAGTACCTGTAATCAAGTAGTTGTGCATTTAATTAGTCTATAAAATTCCAATTATTATTATAATTATTTTAATTTTAACTGGAAACAATTACATAGTTCAGAAAGGCGATGTCTCGATGATCTTCAAGTTCTCCTGGGTAAGGACTTCGAAATCATATATTTATAAGCCCAAAATGATGCTCGGATGAATAAGAAATTGATTCTAAAATATAATTATAACTTGTAAAATTGACAACTATTCAACTAAAAGTTGCCCAAAACTTGGTCAAAAAACACAAAAGTCGACAAGACATTAACTGATAAGCCAAATTAAGCAAGTCACATATTCCTTCATCTAAATAAATTAGCAAACAAAAAGAAGAAAAGAGACCTGTTTGTTGAAAAGGTTGAAGTAGATGTTTAATAGATACCATATTCCAAACATGGTTCCAAGCTGCAAACTCCTGATCATGTCATTTTTGTTTACAGCACTTCCCACTCCTTCAGGAACTGCAGCTGACCGAACCTTAAAGTCGAACCTCGGTCGGGCTCGGGCCTCAAAATATTCATTATTGTAACTCAAATTACAACGTAGAGGAAGAAGTCGTATATGGGAATTCCGAGAATGACAACATAAAACTGCACCGTTTCGGCCGGCGATTTTTCGAAATGGAATTCTTGAAGAGTTGATGAATGGTTTGGAAGGAGACAGAGCTAATGTGTAGCTCTCCATGTTTTCTTTTCTTCTTCTGTTTGGGATTATTAGTAGTTAACGGACGCGGGGTGTTGGCATTGATCCCAGGAGGTACAGAGAATAGAAAATTGTTTTCGTTTAAAGTACTGAAGATCTCATGATAAACGTTTTTAAGGGAGTGTCCCTTTCCCATTTAGAGTTAAGACACATTGCGTGACTGATCCGATAATTAGCCGGGCCCCCGAGTTGTTCTAAAGAACCAATTCGGTTTTTGTTATAAAGAATCAACACATATATAAAATATAAGAAATTACTAATAGTTACTTACAATTTATAATTGTAATAGTTCCTTGACAAAAACAAAAATTAGCAAAGTGTTTGGCAAAGAGTTAGATCATAATCTGGATTATAATCTGTGACGTGGCATCATTTTATTAGTTTTTTTTGTAAAAAGTAAATTCGGCTTGACTTTACTTTTTGACTTTTTGAAAAAAGTGAAACCAATAAAATGATACCGTGTGGTAGATTATAATGTAAATTATAATCAATGTGAGTTACCAAACACATTGTAGTTCTCTAGAAATTCATCCTCACTCCCCAAAAAAAGAGCCAATAGAGTGAAAAATGTATTGCTTATAGTTATTTATACACCATATCGATATAGCATTTTTTTTAATTATGATATTAATCATGTGGCTCTAAATATATTTTTGTATTTATATTCTTAATCATGTGAAATTCATGTGTGGTGTACATTGAATAGACCAGCATAAACGGACTAAAAAGTAAAAACCATGTCGGTCACTAGACTTTGAAAACATATTATTACTCCTTTTTTTTTTAAATCAATTTTTTCTTTAGTATAGATAGTTACTAAACTTAGATATTCGTTTACAAGTTCATTAGTTGATTTAACAAGTTAAAATTGAAATTTCAAGTCCAAAATTAATTAACCTAACTGACATCCAAATTTTCTTAATCATTGATGTAAAAGTGAATGAATTGATAGGTACAACACTAAACTAATTTAAATGGATTATTATGTGAATTCAAAATCGTGTACTAAAGTGCTCGTGTCAACTTATTAATGCCATATTACTAATGACATGAGCGTAAAAGAGAGACTTAAATGAAATGACTTTGTAAAGTTCAGTGACCATCTATGCTAAACAAATGTTCGACAACTAAAGTTTCCCACAAGTTTCGTAAGAGAGCTTTAGCCTTTTAAGATCTTAAATGTGATAGTTCAATTTAGCAAAGCACATACAGCCTTGTTTATGTCTAACTCTTAAACATGATAAAAATAATAAAATTAGATTTTCGGTCAACTCTATATAGATATAGTTTAAACTTTAAAATCAGATGATTCAGTTTAATTACGAGAATGATTAAATAGAGAGGAGATGTTTGTAGGATAAAGGAAGAAGAAGTTTGGATTAGTGTTGGGTGGTGGTAAGGGATTTACATAATTTCACTATGATAATCTTGTGTTCCAAAATTGTTTCCAAGAAAGGTATGGCATGTAATGACTCCCACAGTCCCACTCTACTAATCCATTATTGACTAGCCGCTTGCCCTTCTTGTGGACCTCCAAACCAAAGTGAAACTACGACAGCACATATCCCTTCTTTGGAAGGCATCTCGCTTGGTTCACACGTCATTTAAAATAAACTGTACAATTTTTCAAACAGCACACCATTGACAAGAAGTCATCGGCTAATTGTCCCTCTTGATTTTTCTATCATGTGTTGGTGTGTCGAGATAACAAGTTAATTTTATAAAGCTTTTTTTGTCGATATTTTTGTCTTATCATGTGTCCATATAGCGTGATTCTTTAGAATATCATTAGTAACGACACATGTTATATTATATATGCTCGTGTTTTGCCTATAACTGTGTACATGTTGGTGTTCATAATAATAATGTATATATTAAAGAAATAATGATTCATTATTTTGACAAAAGAAAAAAAGGAGATCCAATAACCACTTTTACAATAGAGAAAAATAAAAACAAATATCAACTAAATAACTAGAATAGACAATGAAGCGTGCCAGGAAATTTGAGAGCATGATCCTTTCCTCACCTGGTTTTAGTCTTCAGTCTAACAAAATTATCTTAGAAATCACTAAAAAATTTTCTATATTTATTATTTAATTTTAATTTGATAAGAGAAAGAACCTAGACCGAAATTAATCATTTAGAACTTGATTGAATTTAAATTTAGGAATTGTAAATATTATCGTAGAACTGAAACGAACCTAAGTAAAAAGATTTCGACAATGGAGAAAAGATGACACAAGCAACACAAATGATGTGGTTTCATGAAGGAGATCGGAAAAGCATATCAATAGAAATCAACATAACCTTGCATATAATAACAATATAATATTCAAAAACTTATTCATGTTTTAGTGAAACAGAACAGCCAATTCATTTCATGATTCAGACTCTCCCAAACTACTAAGCTAACAAAGTTTTCCAAGATGATGTATTCCAGTTGCCGCCAAGATAAGCGCCTAAACTGCAGATACGCAACATTGAGGACTACTCCTCTTCCACGACGACGCTAATTTCACCTTTCTCGAGCATGTTGTAGAATTCCGATCTTCTTCTTTGATTGTTCCAGTGGTGCATTTTCCAAAGGCCTCCAGCTGCGAGGCCGAGACTTATGCCAATAAGGATTTCCTTCAAAATATTTGGACCCTTGTATACTACATGAGCAGCTGCCATTTTCTCCTGGAAAAAGGAAAAAGGAAAATAAATAAATAAATAAAAAATAAAGAAGCAGAGTTTAATTTCTTTAGTCCATTACCAGAAACTTATTGCAGTTTTATCCAAACCCACCCACCCCCCCAAAAAAAGAAAAAAAAGAAGGCAAAACTCCCTTTTCCCTCTTTTGAGTTTCCATGCATGTTTCAAACACTCATTACATAGCTTACACTTAAATTATAACCAGGTGAGACAGCATGGTGGAGTAGGGCTTAAAGTTAAACTTCATAAGTTACTTATTAGTATATTTGCAATGTTTAACCGAAGACAATTTATGTTATGAAACTTTTACTAGCTAGCTAATTTACTAACAGTGTAAACTATCTAAGCTCAGCAAGAAAATGCATTAAGATTCTATTCAAGATCAACCAACAAAATGTCATTTGAAGATCAAATTTGAGTTGGATGCAATGAATCCTTAGGAAATACTAATAGATGAACATTAAATGGATTCTTATTTACAATCAATGGTTTGATTCCTCATTTCCCTTTCCGGTATGCTCTGATTTCTGAGAGAGAAAATTTTCGAACAGGTTGAACGTTCCAGTTTTTCCACGATAAATCACGGTTCTAAAATCTGTAGAGCAATGCGTGAAGAAACATTCAGATAAATTTTCCAGCTTTTACAATGTGCTTAAATAAAGGTAAAGCATAAGAAAAGAGTAACCCGCGGCTAGAAAGCAAAGCAAAGCCAAGCTTCAAGCTTTTTCTTTTGCAACCTAATCCAGCTTTTTAGAACAATGCAATACATCAGTCCATAAAAAAACCCCTACCAAATCACTTAAAATACTAATTCTATATCTTCTACCAATTCTCATCCCAAGATAACAACTTCACTTAAAATACTTCACACATTCCCAATTTCCCAGAAGAATGTAGATTCAGGCCCTCAATTTATTGTTTAATTAGGACCCTCACCACACACTTGATCGGCCAGAAGCAGCGAGTGGAGTACGTAGAAATATTTCCGTTGCCTGTTAATTATAATTAACTACTAATTTTTCATTTCCCTGCCACTAAAAAACAAAGCAAAAAGGGCGAAACGTGCTTCTTTCTTTTCTGTTTCATTTCATTCTTGCAGTCATATACAAGGAAAAATACATGCATGAAAAGATCGAGAAAATCTAAGAACTAACGTTCGTAGAAAGCATAGATAGAATTTTACCAAGATTACAAAGTTCAGTGACCAATAAAATCGAGAGGACGCCACCAACAGAGAAGCCCTGGAAGAAGAAAAAACGAAAAAATTTCGTTTGGGCGACTATAGTCCAGAAAACACTGAAGTCGGTGGGAAATATTCCAGACACCACCATTTTTTAGGAGTTTTTCTCATGTGGTCCCCACGCTTGCGTTCGGTGTGCAAACGGTCCTTTATTTTTACCGCTTTATTTTTACCGTGAAATATGAAATATCAAAACGTAGTTTGGTAGGACTATTATAATTTCTATCAAGTTAGATAGGTTCATATATGGAGTTTGAGAACTAATAAAAAGTAGTCAAATCACATGTGATTTGGATATTTTCTATTGGTTCTTAAACACTATACAGGAGTTCGGTCTAGTTCAATAAAAAAATATTAGTATGATTGGACGTTTAATGAATTGGATCACTAACATCTTGTAATAATAATAATAATAATAAATATGTGCAAATAGGTTGCTTGATTTTCATTTTTCTTTTCTTTTTTTTTAATTGTTTGAAAAGGTAGCCTTACTATTTTTTATTTCTTATAAAGTGTTAAAGAATACAGAGATAGACAACAAAATTTATCCACTTATTTTGGCTTTCTACCGAATTCGAGCTTTTTTAAGCATTTATAATGTAATAAATACTTTGACACTCCCGTTCAACCAAAAGGGCAAAAAAAAAAAAAAAACGAAAATATTTTACACAATTGAAATTAACAAAGTGTTTGGCTAAAATCTGAATTATATGTTGGACAATACTCTACCATGTGACATCATTTTATTTGTTACTTTTTGTAAAAAGTAAAAAATTGCGGTTTGACTTTTACTTTTTAACTTTTTGAAAAAAGTAAAACCAATGAAATGATGCCATGTGACAGATTATAATCTAGATTATAATATGGAGAAGTTGCCAAACACTGTGTAAGTCACATGTTCACGTGCTCATTTTTCCTTAAGCATTGACCAAGAACGGATCTGGAAAATTTTTCCGCACTAGTTATAATAAAAAAAATTAATTCGGTATGTTAACCCCTCCGCCCCCCTCGAGTAGGGGGGCTTCCATGGCATTGGCTTACTTCACTTTGGTCCGATTGGGGAATCAGGGGGTCCGTCTCCTGATTCCTCAATAACGTAGGGCCATGTGTGCGCGACTTCTCCGTAAAGCGAAAGTTTACCTCTCTTTAGAAGGACCGCATTTGGATGGTTGGATTTGAGGGTACCCCAAGAACTTATATTGAACCTAAGTTTTTTGAAATGGAATGGGACCAATTTGATGAAAGTTGTTGTGACTATATAGAATCGATGATTTCTATAGAATCAGATCGAATTCTTTTATGGAGTTCAAGAATCAATAGAAAACTGCCAAATCACATACAAGAGCCCAATTTGATTGCATAGAAAAACTGAAATTGATTATATATCTTAAGTGCTATGCAAATCTAAATAACTCATTCGTACTTGTTTTATAATTGACGGGCAAAAAAAAAGGGGAAGAAGAAAGAAAAGCTAAAAAGGGCCCAAACATATAATTAGCTTGCATTGGATGCTAAATTGGTGGTTGATGAAATGATAGATACGCAAGCATGCTAACTTATATTATATGCTTTTCTATATTTCCATAAACCTAAGTACTATTTGCTTGCATTGTATTATTTAGTTAATATATTAATATTTGAGATTATGCAGATTATACATAGAGGATAGAATTTTTTTTTTTTTTTTAACCTTCTTCTTCTTGCTTTCTCTTTAGTTCATGTCACTTACCCCTTTGAGATCTTCTTCCACCAACAGATTTTTCTTCCCAAAAAAAAAGGAAAAAGAAAAATTTATAAGGGGACATGAAAATGAGACATTATTAGGTGACATTCTTATGTGGAACACTTGTATTGGATCATGAAAAAGTAGCCATGTAATCATCACCCAATGAATGTATGTCACGTGATAATGTCACCTAATAATATCTCATTTTCATGTCCACCTAAAATTACTCAAAAAAACTTTGTTTATTTTGGTGCTGGTAGCAAGTAGGCCTATATTCCTTGGTATGGTAGTTGCTCGGATTTTGGAATGATCGCGCAAGATTACAAATCTCTAATCAACCAGGATAATCATATTTGTTCATTTGGTTAGAAGACAAGTCAATGCAACCACTCGTCAATTAGTTAGAATGTCTCGTAATTATAGTAATCCTTGTATTTGGAATAATAAAGTACCTTCGTTATTATAAGCTATACTGGATTTTGATATTGATGATACATACTCCCTTCGTCCTATTCTTAGATTATGGACAATTATATTCGCACTATATTTTTTTATATCTTCACCACATTTTAATTGAAATTGTAGTTCTTAATATATAATCATTGTTTTTTTTTTTGAAATGGAATATATAGTCATTGTTATAATTACATTTCAAATATTTTTATCATCAACTTTTCATTTATGTCGGTATTGATGATTCCTTTTCAAGATTATATCAGTCTATTTTTGAATAAAGAAATAATTTGTTACATTTTTGTTTTTTGCTGTTATTTTTCTTCCGATCTCGTATATAAAATACGATGAGGAAATAAATTTTGTACACTATATTAACATATGTTTTGAAAGAAAATTGTTGTCACAGATATAACATATGTTAACTAGTTAGAAATTGAAGATGAAAAATACGATCAAAAGATTATGGATATAAATGTTATAACTTTAAACACCAGTGACTCTTAATACAATTAATTAATTTCGTTGAAAAGTTAAATTTAAGAGTATTTTCCTAATATACCCTTTCATTTACTAATAATTTTATTTTAATAATTTTATTTTATTGAAAAAAATACATATTAAACATGTGTATATAAGAAAAGTAAGATTTCAACAAATTAAAAAATATTTTAGTGGACGGAGGAGTATAATAATAAAATTTGAAGAATTGCTTTACGTTGCAGCAACCCTGGGCACGTGGAGGATTATTCATTAAGGTCAACGCGGTAGGTTGCAATTTCATTACTAGCGTTCCACATGGATGGTTTAATGTATCATATACTTGTAACTTGATATTCCATTGAATGCTTTTAAATCGATATATAATTTTATGGGAATACCCCCGGCAAGCAGCACAGGTCATGGGAAATTTTGATTTATATGATACATAACGTGATCTTCCTTTAAAACGTGTAAAATATAAACCACCTAACATGATACATGAGAATAATGTGATCAATCAATAGATACAAACTTCTCAAAAATTAGGGTAAAAAGTAAATAGCACTTGGCGTCTCTAACATTTACACTTTTGTATATTCAAGTCCATAACGATTGATTTTAGCGATAAACATCCCTAACTTTTTTCTTTCTTTAAAAAAGTGTAATTTTCACTCTAGATCTCAAACCTTTCAATTTTATATTAATTTAGTCCTCATTCTTTTTTTGGGCCTATTAAGTTCTCAACTTTTCATTTATTATTGTATTACGTCCCCACCGTTACTTTTCATCCTTAACCTTTTAATTTTCACTATTAGCCCCTCTCAAAATTACTATTATACTCTTAATTCTTTATTTCTACTATAGGTCCCTAACCTTTTAATTTTTATAGAATTTTGTACTCATTTTTTTAGACGCATAGGAACTCCAGCATTTCATTTTTTATCATGTTATATCATAATTAAAATTTTCCATACCTGACATTTTAAATTTTACTGTTAATACCATTAAATATTTAAACAAAAATAAAAAATAATATAATATAAGAAGTCCACTCACTCCAACTTACTCTTACATAACTCAATGATGACAGTCGAAAATAATGATTAAAAAAATTATCTATAACTGTTTTGATAGATATCAAATTCGCGTCGAAGAAAGTTGTCGATCTAAGTATCAGCTTGACGAATCGAATCTGATTTCTTGATTTATTATAAATTACATGGCAGATACAGATTGGTAGATTTGCCTCAAAAAAATTGATTTTTGATTTATACAAATTATATGGCAGATACAGATTGGTAGATTTGCCCCAAAAAAATGAATTTTGATTTATAAAAAAACACATAGTCATAATAATTTACTCTAATTTCATTTCTTGTCTCTTTTGTGATTTTCACCTTAATTTGCTCCCTATTTGTTATCCGTCTGAATCCGATTTGATTCGCCAAATGTGGATCCACAAAAAATTAGAATTAGCACATTAAGGTTCGATTTCATTTTTGTAAATAGAAAATAAATTTTTTTATCCACCCTGATCTTTATCCTCTATGTGATATGTGATGAATCAAAAACCCAATCCAATATGTTACAACAACTCTCATATTGGAAATTTTTTTTTACGCAGATTAGATATCCATCAAGTTTGATGTAGATCAAAATTTTTTTTATAGAATACTGCGGGTTAAGATGTGTAGATTTCTTATTTTATATTATTCTTTATTTTTTTAATTTAAATAATTAAAGGTATAATAATAATTTTAATATGAACTAAAATTAGTAATTGAAAGGGTGATGACGAAATATATTATTAGGGAAATAACACGACAACAAATGAAATGTTAGATGTTATATATGCCCAAAAAATAATGGAGATAAAATTGTAAAAAAATTGAAAGGTTGGGGATATATAGTGGAAAAAAAGAATCAAGGGTATAATAGTCATTTTGATGGGAGTTAATAAGGGTTAATAGTGAAAATTGAAAGGTTGAAGATGAAAAGTAACGTTGGGGACATAATGCGATAATTAATGAAATGTTGGGAATTTAGTAGGCCAAAAAAAGAATGGGGACAAATTTGATACAAAATTAAAAGGTTGGGGACCTAGAGTGAAAATTACCCAAAAAATAGATCCCTAGCTTTTTTGAAAACTACAACTGAAGTCATGTTAAAGAATTTGTTTCATTTATCTTTGCCTGTACACCTTATTTAATCGGGAAGGTAATTTTGTCACTTCAAGATTGATTGGGTTATATAATATACTCTTGATAGCTTTTCGTTTATTTTTCACCATATCTAAAAGATTTGAGACCTTATTTTGCTACACAAATCAATCTTGAATTAGGGAAGTAACCCTTTATATATAGAATAATGGCCACACAAGGTGTGGTAGCAAAGATTAAAAAGAAAATATGGATAGTTTAGTTATTAAAATAACGTGACTCATTAGTTTTTAAGATTTGAGACCTCAACTACTAAAATTAAAGATTAGGGATTCAAGTGTAAAATAGAATAAAGGTTAGGTGCTCCAACCCCAAGAGTGCTATTTACCCCCCAAAATAATTTAAAAATTTAAGTAGAAAGAAAATGATAAATATATAGTAGGGTCAATAAAATTAGTTTGGCCATGTTGATCTAACTAACTATATGAATTAATAGGTCTATAAAGTCTATTATATTCATTCATTATAAATAATTATTATAAATAATTCTCATAACAAGCATATATAAATATTCAGTTACATCAAACGACCTAAGTATTTTATAAAAGATAAACTATTATGTTTAACCACTTTACACATAATAATAATGCTCCGTATGACTCTATGAGTAATCCATATAGCAATTTAGCAACACTAAAAATAAAGTGACTTATTTAAATAGACTTGTCATTGTGCGTCACATAATACATACACCAAAATTTATGTAAAATAAGGGCAACTCCAACACAAACCAAAAATGGCGTCCATGGGCCGCATTTTGACGATAGACACAATTTAGCTTGTCACTGTGCATTTAGTGCTCCAAGCTGATATGGAGTTTCGTTTAATTCATAACTGTTTTTTTTTCCTTGTAAAATAGAAGAAATTTTTTTATGTAAAACTGTATTTGAGAGTTGTTGATACTCCAAAATGGAATAAAGATCTAGAGCTCTAGATTAACAACTGAAAATAAATTAATTTTGTATAAACACGAAAATCATAGGATACCAAATATTACGCGTGTCAACCACTTAAATTAGCACCAAGACATCGTTAAAAAAAAGTTGACACATAATTTTCATCAAAGCAATAATCGAATGTTAGTTATTGAATTCCTGTCACAGTTGTGAAGCATTTCTATACAAATATTTGTTATTCTTTAATTCAAATCCACGCAACTGTCATTGACCTAATTAGCAAAACTTATTATTATTATTATTTTTCCTATACTTGTGTCAATTATTATTGTCTTATTAACGTATTATTAAAATGTTATTCATAATAAAGTGTAATTCGAGACTCGCATAAAGAACGGAATAACGTTGTCTTTTAATATCAGACAAAAATAACGCGACACAAAATGTCTTGTGGTACAACACCTAAGAGAAGAAATCAATGATTTGTTTTAATTTTTTGACTCAATATTTAATTAGGGTAGGTTATATTTTGCTATCGCACGGTAGTTAGAAAGCCAAAGTTTTTAATAGTATAAATTTTGAGTATCAATTGGGTCGAATATGAAAAAGCACGTGTCAAAATAACAATTGCAAAGAAATTTAATACGTCCTGAATTTTGATGGAATTCTACCCAAAAAATGGAGCAGTAATTTTTTGCACCTCCAAACCTGCGCAACGGGTTGGTACAAGGGTGTCCTGCATTGTTCCTCCAGTATCAATTTCTTTAATTTAAATAAAACCTAGAAATAGCGAATAAATAATATAAAAGAAATGAGAAATTAATAAATGAACCGATATACAGAGCGTAAATACTAATCTCCCGTGCATCTCCTGTGTCTCAAGTCGATTTTCCTGCATGTGTGTAGCGACTTGTGTATGAAGCATGGTCCACTTGCCCCGTGTCCTCAGTAGTGCCAGTTCAGTACGTGTCTGTTTTTAATAGAACATGAAAGTATTTTTTTTTTTAAATACACCAATTCCCTCAAATAACCGACTTCATGATGTACGATACTGGAAGGAGACGTGAAAGTAAAGGTAGATATTAAATTTTTACTGAATCATATCATGAAATTGATTTCATAAAAAAAAAAAAAAAGAACCAGCAGCTAGTTATAGAATTTTTTTCAATAATAATTACGTAATAATGAGTGTAAGTAGCTTCACAACCTACTGTTTATTTACCTCCCCTTCATTTTTCCCTCTTAAAGTAAAAACACTTGGAATAAAAAGAGAAAAAAAACCAACAAAATAAAATCTATATATATATATATAGTTAAAATAGATTTAGTTTAACAAAAATTCCAGGGGGACATGAAAAAGAGATATTAGTAAATGATATTTTTATGTGGCACACTTATATTATATAATGAAAAAGTTATCATCTAATCATTCACCTAATGAATGTGTGTCATATAAGAACGTTACTGGTTAATGCCAATTTTAAATGTCTCCCTAAGATTTCTTTACCCTCATTAATTAATCAATTAAAAAACACATCATTTTATTACCATATGTTTACTTTATATTATTATACGTTAGTTGGCCAGTGCAAAAGCGAGATTGATAGGTTAGTTTCAAAGTAAAATTACTCAAAAAAAGCATCTAACTCGCGTGGAGTTGAATTATAATGTATGGATAGAGCGAGGATATTTTGCAAGGTAACACAAACATATAGGGTCCATGCCACGTTAGGATGTTAAGAATAAATGAAGTGCTAAATTTGAGATTAGGCCCTCACACTCCACATGACATGTTACTTGGATCTTACATAATGACTCCCTTGCTCTACTTAGAAACGCTCAGTACAAGAATGTGAGAATTTACTAGCACAATAATACGTTGACCAATTGACATGTAAGAAATAACAATCTGCTAAGTCAATGATTGGACATGAGACTTTTTTTGGTCCTTACTTTGGCATTCAAAAATTATTATAAGAATGATTAAATGAGTAATGATCTAATGTCAAATATCTCATTCTATTATACCACCGATGTTAATTTGACGTGTTAGATTCTTGCCATTTGGCATACTAATATGGCGTGTTAGATGACACGCATATGACATGATACATAAGCATTTCGCGATATTATACCAATAAACGTATGACATTAGTTCCATTTTTAGGGGTTGGAGTGCTCATCATTTTGGGGAATGGGCAAAGTTTATAAATACGTAGATGCTGCAGGACAAGACTGGCAATTTAATCCCAAGCAAATCAAACAAAAGGGTGGAGTGATCCCCTGCAACACACGCAATGCACCCCTCCAATTGTAAAAACTCACTCTTCAAGCCAGTTTACTTTATATAATCACCACTCCACCAATCACCACTCCACGCCAGTCCCCCACCAGGCAACCACCGCAACACACCCTTCATATGTTCTGTTCCATTTCATGATCCAAAACATTTCACGAGATTCTTGGAGAAACTTGACGATCTTATTCTGTTGTAGTTTGTGTTGCTTTTGGTATCTTGCAAGGAAGAGACGAATTGCAGAGGAAATTCGTCATCTTGACTTCCGACGCACCCTAGGCTTCGATCTAGTATTCTTGATTTTATATAAAGGAAGAAGCAGAGAGCGTGTTGTATGTATGGGCAAGTTGTACGATAGTGAAGATGAGAGTTTGAGACCTCAAGCGGAAGGAATATTTAGAGCTTCGTATTTCTACTGTTTTTGTGGGTTTGTGTTTTGTTCAGTGTTGAACAAATAAACGTGTTGGTTGGAAGAATATGTGAAATACTGAAGCCCTAACTGGTTCAATTGTTGGTTGGGTGAAGGAGAGAGTAATGAAGAGAAGGTCAAATTCGCAGAAATTTTATCATCACAGATGGAAGACGAAGCTTTTTGCTGTGATTTTGCTTGTATTTTGTTTCGCGACATTAGTGTTGATGGAATCGCTATATACCAGGATCAAGATTTTAGCGCTAATTTCTCCACCAATTGTTCAAAAGCCAAAAATGGCGTTTCTATTTATAGCAAGGAATCGCCTTCCACTTGACATGGTCTGGGATACATTTTTTCACGTAAGTAATCAGATTCTTTTCTTTTTTTAATTTTTCATTTTCATTTCATTTATTGCAACTTTATTTTTCTGGTAAGCAATTTGTTAAATTTTTTCTAGCGATACTATAGGAGCCCTAGTTTTGTCGTTTCATTCATATCATTATCCTCCCCATTCAGAATAATGACGCAATCAGTTTCCCTTTTTGGAATCTGCGTAACTGTAGGATTAGCTCACGTTAAATGCTGTTCTGGAAATATTTTCTCTCCTTGGAGCAGCAGCATCTTGGAATCCTTTTTGAGGGATTTTTGGTTCTAGTTGCTAAGGAGTTCAGATTCCGGTTTTTCTTTTTTAAACAGAAAGGTCAAAAAAGATTGTTTATCCACATAATTTGTAGCAGATCACTTTTTTATTTCTAATTTCCACTCATTTCTATTATCATGCTTATAATTAAAAACGTCAATGTGATACATGCTTCGTTTGCCTACCATAACATTAATGGATCCACAAAATGACTACTTAGGAGGCAGGCTCGTTAGCATCTAGGTGGCACTTAGGTGGAAGGCCCTGTCTTATTTGTACTTATTGTTGATCTGGAGACGAATGGAATATGTTAACTAAAGGAAAATATTTCCTCAAAGACTTGTGATAGGTGAAAAGACAATTAGGGTAAATTGGGGCATGATCCTTAAAAGAGCATTACACACTGGTTATTAAACCAAATCGATGCAAGTATGTAACTAACCTGTAGTTCGTCACTGGACAGAATTTCCAGCAAGTGCCTTAGTTTAAGTTCTTTATTTTACAATATATTTGAACACGTATGCCATTAGATGTTACTCGGAACAATAAAAAGGCAGAGAAAGTAAGACAAGAAATAGATGTCAGCCTGAAGCCTTGAATGTGGAGTCAACCCAACTGGGGACAATAGTAGTTTCTACATGTTTTACAATGTGAAATGATATAAAACCAATTAACTTTACTCTCACACAATGCATACCATAACTACTTTGCCAAATAAAATCTATGACAGAAATGTGTAGAATCTTACAAATCTTACTTCACAGGTAATTCTCGGAAAAAGTCTAAATCTGAAAATAGAAACCTCATTAAGCTTATAGGATGTAAGGTTGGGATTCAAAAATGTTTTTGAACTTGTAAAGATCAGGAGAAATGGTTGGGATTCAAAAATGTTTTTGAACTTGTAAAGATCAGGAGAAATCTTTAGATGGGCAATTTAATCTTTTTCTTTCTTTTCGAATGAGAGAGGTTGCATACAAGAATTTGGACATACAGATATTAGGAAGAAAAATTGATTCGTCTGGTTTTACTTCAATTTGAAAAGAAGATGGATAATCTCAATCATCAAGAGCGGTTTGAAAACAAATAATAACCAAGGTTCGTTTGTTGAGTTGAAGTTCAAACTGGCCCTTGACGTTCTTATATTAAAAATATCAAGAATATCTGCTTAAAAATCTTAGACTATCACCCTTTTATTATTTTTGACAAAGCAACCAGAAATGGTAATGGTTGTCAGCAGCAAATATAATTTGATCATCATGTGAGTTCTAAAGAAGGTCCTGGGTTTTAAGGAAATATGTTCTAGACACATGATGCATATCAAATGTCTGAAAATAAGACCAAAAAGTTGAGTTGTTGCCTTGATGGGGAGGGATAGATGTCTTACGTGGTCTAGACTTTATAATAGAGCTCTTCCGATCTTTCTAGGAAAGAACATTTACGGACTAGGAGTCCTGAAATTGAAAGCTTAGGGACGATCGTTCTGAGTTTCAAATGAATGATGAATCTCATCCATACCCATCCTAAATTCTTCTAGACAATTGACCCTATTCACAGTTATCTGAAGTGAAGTGAAATGTTTCTTAGCTCATGCCAAGCTGCAAAGGGTGGGCGTCAGAAAAAAGAAGGAAGGGGTTGCATTCATTTTCATTTCCTACCAAAGCATATGACAAATGTAGCTGTTTTACTCTCATAATATAGATAGTTATTTTTTATTTTGATTTCTGAATACTGCAAGGTTTATGGACGTTACTAGCATTTGTAATTTGTATATAACAGCCACATATGTTATTTTGCAGGGTGATAAAGTAAATAGGTTTTCAATCTTTGTCCACTCAAGACCTGGTTTTCTGTTCAACAAGGCAACAACAAGATCAATTTATTTTTTGAACCGCCAGATTAATAACAGTGTGCAGGTATGTAAGCTTTGGTTGAAATTAAATAAAAAATTACTTCAATATGTTATAATTCATGCAGTAAACTCTACTGGGCAGAAGGTATCCATAAAAAGTTACATCTCATGTCTTTAACTCAATTGGGCAGAAGGTATCCATGAATGCAACATGTTATTTCTGGGAGTGTGGCTGTTGGTTCTATGTTGAATTTTGGTGATGATTCTCTGAGTTTTGCTGTAATATTTAGCAAGTGATGGTTTATTTTCAGGTAGACTGGGGAGAAGCAAGCATGATCCAGGCAGAACGCAATTTGCTTGAAAATGCATTGATGGATCCATTTAATGAGCGTTTTATTTTTATCTCGGACAGGTGAATGTTTTTTAAGTGATACTAGTTAGCATATGCATGCTGCGTTTTTCAAGTGGTTACATTATGGGTAGATACTATGAATAACAAATGAGAATATAGGCCAACACTGTGGGGTTGGCAGTGGGTGTGAATTGATTAAGGGAAGAGATCCGCTTATGTGGTTGGGACATATGTACAATTAACATGGATCTTATTCATAATAATGATGTCATCTTGTTAGAAGTGGGAGGATAGACCAAAAACATGGCATCTGTCAAGTGGCCAAATTGATCCATGTAGTTACACCATATTTTTAGTAACATAGCTTCGTTCTATTGTTATAGCAAGAGTGTTGAGTATATAATCTGTCCGGTTGCCTGCAAATCACATAACTTATTAACAATTTGCTTCTTTATCTTTTTTCAGCTGCATACCTTTGTACAACTTCAGCTATACATATGACTACATAATGTCTGCCTCAACTAGTTTTGTGGACAGGTTAGTGCAAATGCATTTTCTTTCTTTTTTATTTTCTTTCCGCGGGTAAATATTTCCTCATCAACTCCAAGATTGCAGTAATCACAAGATTCTTTTGAATTGCTTTTCCTATTTTACTTTATGCATATCATTTTCTTACAATGATTTATACAAATAAGGATGAGAATATTTGTAGTGTTAGGTCGCTGGTAGGAAACTTGTTCCTACCTTGTTCGCTTTAACCCTTACTTAGTCATAAATTTATCTTATTTGAGGTTGTAGAAAAACATGGGCGTGATGCTTTAAACGAACTAAACAGTTACATGTGAATTATTTAATCTACCGAGCATGGCCTGTCAGTTCAGGGCGCAAGGTTTTTCAGAGTTGATTCCCGGCTATTGGTAGTATTTCTTCAAGTGTTCTGTATTGCAAGGGTGCATCAACTC